>JAMPIV010019122.1:0-45000 GCA_024509875.1 Oreohelix idahoensis
TTTTGGTGGATTTTGGGAAGAGGGGATATATTAATGAAGTTTTTTTGATAATTAGTGGGAAGTTGTAATGATAATTAGTGTGAGAGGTAGATTGATTGATTTGGTTATGAATAATGATGTGAGGATGTGAGGGAGAGGGGTTGGATCCTAAGAAGGAACACGAGCCATCAAAAGATAAGCGCCTATGGATGGATCCCCTGAATGAAAACAAAAGAGAGGCCACCAAAACAACGTGGCGAGGTACTGTGCAGCGCTGAGATGCAAACGATGAACCAGAGTTGCACAGAGCGAGTATCACCCGATAACAGCGCAGGAGAGAGAGCTCACGCTCCGAGAGACTAAGAGCAAAGTGGGATCAATTGTGTGACTTGCCTACAAGACGCCACCAAGGCGTAATGGCCACTGACTTGCTTTTGAACTGTCCGTCGGCTAAAGATCAAAGTAAAGAAGAAGAAATGTTCCACAAGGAGAAATGGTGATACCATTGCAGCTGAGTACCAGGATGGGTGATACCATTGCAGCTGAGAACCAGAATGAAAATACCATTGCAGCATGAGTACCAGAATGGTGATACCATTGCAGCTGAGAACCAGGAATGGTGATACCATTGCAGCTGTGAAGAAAACAGAATGGTGATACCACTGGAGCAGCTGAGAACCAGAATGGTGATTACCATTGCAGCAGAGAACTTGCAGGAATCCTGCAACAAGAGTGTGTCTCATGTGATTCTTGCAGCAGAATTGTTTCACATGTTGAGGCTGGTTTAACCTCAACAAACAAACCACCACTTAGGTTACCTCTTATGACATGCCTCATGTGAGCAATAGCCTCAATCTTTCTTTGTCCTCCTCTATGACTCCCAGAAATCCCACACATGCTATTAATTTCTCAGTTCTCAACATTTTTGTTTAGACCCACATTACTCCCATTCATCTTCTTCACAAATGCCCTAGGTCTCTTGTTTGCCATTTGTTTTATATTCATTTATTTCCTTGCCATTTGTTTTAATATTTCATTTATTTTCCCTTGCCATTTGTTTTATATTCATTTTATTTCCCTTGC
The DNA here is from genome assembly GCA_024509875.1 of Oreohelix idahoensis. Lineage (NCBI taxonomy): Eukaryota > Metazoa > Mollusca > Gastropoda > Stylommatophora > Oreohelicidae > Oreohelix > Oreohelix idahoensis. The sequence continues at coordinate 1,063 of JAMPIV010019122.1, forward strand.
CCATTTGTTTTATATTCATTTAATTTCCCTTGCCATTTGTTTTATATTCATTTATTTCCCTTGCCATTTGTTTTATATTCATTTATTTCCCCTTGCCAATTTGTTTTTATATTCATTTATCTCCCTTATCACTGTCTATGGAGCATGGATCCACCCTGCAACTGGTCCCCTCGCAGGAAGCCTACTCAAAAGCATATTTTATGTGTCCTTACAGCAGTGGTTTCTGTGGCATTTTTGTTCTAACATATAAAGAGGTTACCAGCACCCATGACACACGGCTGTTTGTGCCCTATACCAGAGCGCTCTTTTAGTTTCGGTGACCGGAATTCTGACACCGGGTATAAAATTTCGTGTGGCACCGTAAAAGACTATTTAAGTTTTTGGCGGGGAAAATCAGCTGATGTGTGTGTATCAAAATCAGTAAAATATAAATCATTACCACACTCGATCTGGATAAACACAGACAGCGCTAAAATTCTTTTTGTGTACTATAAACTTTGTTTCTCTGCTCTATTTTTGATTGCATTTTTATTTGTTTGAAATTAGTTTTGACGGAGTTACAGACTTTTGAAAACAGCGTCATCATTGAGGAAATTCATAAAATAAGTAATCTTTTTATTAATTTAATATCTAAAAATCGGCCCATTCGTTTGAGTTTATAATTATAAATCCTTCTCGAAGGACAGCTAAAGATTATTTCCACATTCTTTTTTTTGGTTTCATATCTTGGGAATGTGTGGTAGTCAGTTTTGTGAGTTTGGCATTACAAGAACAAGCATATTGTCACCAGATTTTATAGCACTTAAATTACTGTAAACACATTCCTGATACTCACAAATCTTAAATAAGGTTAGTAAAAAAAAATAACTTATTTGTAAAGCACCATCTGTTTTTTTAATTATTTTTTTTTGCATTTTCATTCAATTTATAATGATATTTAGCTACGTTATATATAACGCGTCAGAAAACATGTAAATCTATAGATAGATTACTTCTACATACTTTTGTTCTATCTTTCAAGTCCTTGTTAATCTTGTATTTATAATATGAATTTTTTTTTTTTAAATTGTGTGTGAGATAAGGACTAGATTCCATTAGTGTTTCTTTGGTTTCTATCCTGTGCACACGACGGCTGCCAAAGAATTCTAAGTAAAACTGTTTGTATATCTTCTTTCATTCACAGATAAAGCATTCTACATCCTTGTCTTAGACCTTGATAGTCCCAAATATTCCTCTATCTTTATACATACACAAGTAAACTACTATACTATATAACAACGAAATGGAACATAACTGATTTTACATCATATTGAATTGTGCCAGTGCACTGTGCAGAGCCTGTGGCAAGAGAGCATTAACTTCCAAAACAACACGTTCAATTCAGAAAGCGCTGAACTGTTCTAAATTACGTTAATGATCTGTTCTTTGTGTTTTGGAATTAACGTATCAGATGATAAAACCACACAGCAATTCGACTATATTTTTGTAAGAAGTTGTTACTTACGAATACAAAACCATCAAAAAGGAGGCATAATGAGAAGTGTCTTGAAACAGCCAAGTTACTATCGGGAAAAACAGTCAGCACATCTGGAAAGACTAAAACCATAAATTTAACTATAAGTGAATGTCAACTGTGCAATTGTGTTGCAAAGACATCTTTTGGTGTTTTTTAAAAACAAAAAGCTGCTCTATCCCCTCTAATGTTCTTTCTGACCCCTCCATGTCTAGTCAGTCATTTAGCTGTAGTCAGGATAGCTGTGTACAGTAGGAGGTTGGTGTGCCTGCCTACACTAGTGATGATATTGTTCAACTGGAGGTTTATGTGCCAGCTAACATTAAAGGCGATACCATTAGTCATTTGGAGTGGGATAACACTACTCACCCTGTCATGCCAGGTTTTGTTGCCACATCTACACCTACCAAGTCAGTTATACAGACGACAAGTTCATCCACCTCGCCTGTCTTCAAAAGCGACATCACAGTACAACAGTTACTTGCTAAGCCACCTTCACAACCACTAACACAAAAGGAAGAACCCCCTATTCACATCCACTGTTAGAAAAAAAAACTAGAAACAGCAAAAAGTAATATCATAATATGCCAAACCAGAGTTCAGCCTATTGTACTACACAAATTAATTAAACATAGAAGAGAAACATCAGTCACCAGAACGCCAACAAAACGTAAGCGATCTCATTGCTCCACACTGTTAGAAAACATATTGCTGGAACATCAACTGATTCATTAGACCTGCAGCAGGCACATGAACTACAACGCTGTTCAGAAACGTCACGTCAGGAAATTTGCAGGAAAGCAGGCATTGAAAGTAGAGTTAGAATATCCAAAGAATTAGCAATAGCCGTGAAGGAAACAGTAGGTCTTACGTGGGCACAGGAGAGAAAACAGAGAAGATTGAAAAATTGAAAAGACGCGCCAGAGGTATTAAAAATATAACTTCACAATTAAAATTTATAACGGAAACTCATTTGTTACAAAATTTCTCCATCTGTGAATGTACAGATTCATTCCTATAAAAAAAAGGAAGTGTGAATGATAATTGAGCGAAATTTTGGGGCTAGAGCAAATTATGGCAGTTGTTGCTTGAGATTGACAGAATTAACAGAGTGTGGAAAATCATTTAATAGATGTATTTTTTAAATACACCTATTTATCTATTAAATTGAACATTTCGTTTTACTCATGACCATACTTATTTTTACATGACCATCGTGATGTATGATTGAGATAATTGTTAGCTCTCATGTTTTTGGGGACAATTGGGTGTGTTATTTTAAGGTAATAAATGTGGACTTGCAATTTAATGTTTCAATAATTAATGTTTGACGCATGAAACCAAAACAAAACTTTGATATCCATTTTCTGCAGGTTTTCTACTTTTGATTTCTGAAATTTGTTATGCATGTTGATTGTGACCGATTTAGTGAAAATTGCATTATAAACAAACCATAACAAAATAAAAAAAAAAACGTAAATTTTACACTATTTCAGACTATTATATCTTCTGTTCTAATTGTGATAAAATGTTTGTTCTTGTTCTAAAATTTACTCTAACATTTCTAGTCTAGCTTTACGCAAAATTAAAGCCGGTATTTATAATAATAAAGTAGCCTAAAAACATTAATTAAGCCCTATCAAAAGTAAAATCCGCCACTCTTTTTTTTCCCAGTTAGGAAGTTACCACGTGACCTCTGACACGATAGCTATAAATAGCGCGGTCGGGGAAAAAGGGGAAATAACTAAAAGATCGCTGGCAAACAGCGTGTGCACAACATCTCAACAGTTCATCAATTATGACATGTTTTCTTTACATGTCTCCTCAGGGAACCCTTCTTCCCGTCCATCCCACAAAAAATTTAAGAATGTATTCATAAAATAGACAGAAGGTAATCAAATCAAGGAAGCAACTGTAAACGAAGATGGACAGATGAGTAAATTTAGACCTAGAAGAATATCATAATGCAGCATTTTTCTTTTTACACAAACAGATAACCTTTTCAACTCTGAGACTGATATTCTGAAGGTCTTGTGTCTGTGCCTGTAAGACACCAAGCAACTTCCTGTGGATATACTTTTGTGCTTCAGTGTTGGATTCCCGGACATTGCTGCTGATGGAATCTGCTTCAGTGTCTGTGCTCTTCCATGTAAAAAACTAGCACTCTTCAAGCAAACAGTAGGGTTGTTTTCTCTGTTTCCTGAAAAGCAAGGAAAACCAGACAATGAATATTCTTCTTCATTTGCTCTCATATAACCACATCGATCTCTCATAAAGTTAGTGGTCTATCTTAGTTTTTCTCATAAAGTTAGTGGTCTATCTTAGGTTTTTTCTCATCCCCATACAATTGATCCATCAATGGGGTTGCTGAAGACAATGAGTGTCAATCTGCTCTTCTCAAAAAGTTGAAATTCTTGGAGGACATGATCTACAGCAGAATACAGGATTTTTAACCTAGGTAAAATTAAGTTTTGGACTAGTCATCTCCCACTGGCACTTAATTGTACATTGTCGCAAGGTTTACAGGTCTTTTCACTGCATTTTCCACAAGTTAGTTTATTAAAATTCACACTTTATTCATAAATTGTATAAGATAGAAAGCGATCGTTTCTTCAAGGTAAAGTTAACTATTCAGTAAAATATTTTATTTTAATTTTCCACAGCTCTGATGGATGAGGGGACTGTAGGAAGCTGATCGTGGTACAGACGTAAAAGTTACACAAAGGCTGGACTTACTCCAAATTCCTGATCCTCTGAAACCTGAAACAGTCGTTATTTTACCAAGGTAGATCTTTTGAGACTTTCAGAATGTTTTCAAAGTAGATCCTGACATCTTCTGGGTTACCTACCCCTAATTTTATAGTTTTGCTTGACTTCCCCACATAGGACATGACATTCAACGTCTGCCCAAGTTCTAATTTGTTTAACAGATGGTATTTGAGATCTTCAGTGGCTGGTTCTCAGTTTGCTGTCTTCCCCACAAGAACACACAGGTCTGCCCAAGTTTTAATATGTTTAACAGATGATATTTGAGTCTTCAGTGGCTGGTTCTCAGTTTGCTGTCTTCCCCACATGAACACAGGTTCTGCCCAAGTTTTAACTTGTTTAACAGATTGGTATTTGAGTCTTCAGTGGGCTGGTTCTCAGTTTGCTGTCTTCCCCACAAGAAAACACAGGTCTGCCCAAGTTTTAATTTGTTTAACAGATGATATTTGAGTCTTCAGTGGCTGGTTCTCATCAGTTTTGCTGTCTTCCCCACATGAACACAGGTCTGCCCCAAGTTTTAACTTGTTTAACAAATGGAATTTGAGTCTTCAGTGGCTCTGGTTCTCAGTTTGTCCTGTCTTCCCCACATGAACACAGGTCTGCCCAAGTTTTAATTTGTTTAACAAATGATATTTGAGTCTTCAGTGGCTGGTTCTCAGTTTGCTGTCTTCCCCACAAGAACACAGGTCTGCCCAAGTTTTAAATTTGTTTAACAGATGATATTTGAGAGTCTTCAGTGGCTGGTTCTCAGTTTGCTGTCTTCCCCACATGAACACAGTGTGCTGCGCACAGAGTCACGCGCCAATGTTTTTAAAATTTGTTTAACAGATGATATTTGAGTCTTCAGTGGCTGGTTCTCAGTTTGCTGTCTTCCCCACATGAACACAGGTCTGTCCAAGTTCTAATTTGTTTAACAGATGATATTTGAGTCTTCAGTGGCTGGTTCTCAGTTTGCTGTCTTCCCCACATGAACACAGGTCTGCCCAAGTTTTAATTTGTTTAACAAATGATATTTGAGTCTTCAGTGGCTGGTTCTCAGTTTGCTGTCTTCCCCACATGAACACAGGTCTGCGCAAGTTTTAATTTGTTTAACAGATGGTATTTGAGTCTTCAGTGGCTGGTTCTCAGTTTGCTGTCTTCCCCACATGAACACAGGTCTGCCCAAGTTTTAATTTGTTTAACAGATGGTATTTGAGTCTTCAGTGGCTGGTTCTCAGTTTGCTGTCTTCCCCACATGAACACAGGTCTGCCCAAGTTTTAATTTGTTTAACATATGATATTTGAGTCTTCAGCGGCTGGTTCTAAGCTTGTTGTTTTCCCCACCAAGCTGCCACATGTTCTTGCAGCAGTTGTTCTGTTACAATTTGTTTGACATGAGGTTGCCAGCCCCATACATAACCTCATATTAGTCACCTTGTACGACATGCCCGAGGGTACAGTAGTCCTTTTCTTTCTTTGTCTCTTCAGAGACCCACCAGGAACTATACGGGGCAATAAGTAATATGCTTCTGATATATCTGACTCTTGATAGCATCTGTTATACCTGACTCTAGGTGTTGTCTGATATACCTGACTCACCCTTATCGACACCTGGTGTTAAAGTGTAAGATGTAGGTGTCTTCTCTGATTTAGGATGTTGCTGTGTATGTGGTAGTGGAACAGTTCAATGGGTTATCACACAGGCAACATGACGTGTAGAGTCATAGAAAGGGTAACTTCGTTGTATAAGTTTCTTTCATTTATTGCACGCCACAAAACAGTCATGATACTTATGACATCAACATGGTTAACGAGTTCAGCAAGATGATATGGCACATTGAAAACAATTTCTGTAGTCAGCAATGATAGCTGTTGTATATATGCGTCATAAGACATCACAGTTCAATAGATTCAGAAATTCATCAATCATCGAGTGCTAGTTCGTGAAGCTGTATAAATAATAATAATTTCTATAACTTCTGCAACAGTGTCAGCTACAGATCTTCAATGTTCATAAACAATAATAAATGCTCCCATTCTGATGCTAGCAGATCAGTTGTATACAATAAGTCCGTTCACTGTCTGCACGTGAATAGCATACATGGGCTACAGGTCAGCTCGACCTTTATAATGTTCCTAAGTCTAACCATCTGACTTGGACGTGATCTCTGATATAACGAATCCTGGAACACAGACAACAGTCTTGTTGGTCTAGAGCGACCCATATATATTTAACTAGTTCAGGTATACAGATACTGGTGACTTAATCCTAGTCAAAGTACCTCTCCATTTTGCATCACACAGGCGAGCAAATAGGCGACAAAATGACGAACCTCTAGACGATAGCATAAAGTTCGATACAAGAGGAATTACCTTATTTCGGAAAATCAACCATGAACATATGCCTCCAGGCAGGCTGCATAATACTGGGAAATAGTCTAGTTAGCTAACTAACTCACTAAGACACTGTATTTCCCTCAGAGAATCACAAGACGCAGTTGCGTCTGCTCGCTTCTTAAACCATTTCTAAACTGCCCCAACTGGGCGGAACACACAGAACGAACTCCCGGTTTTTGACATGCGCAGAACGACAATCTCTGAGTTGCCGTTCACAATAAGACGATTCGAAGAACATTCGAGATAAAAGTCTTACACAGTCGCGCCTTTTATGGTCATGAAAAGAAGCGTTAAGAAAGGTTTCAGACATCTACCATAGTTGACTGATACTACCAAATAAGGAGATGTGGTCACGCTTCGTTCAAGAAATTATAGACCGAACGTGTCTCTATACAAGAGAAGGCAACTCCTAACAAATTGTAGTCTCGATAACTCGGATTATGTCCCTTTGACCATAGAAAACATAATACACACTTCAGTCAAAAAAAATGATCATACATATGAAAAAATGTTTATACAAACGAAAAATAATAATGATCCGTGCGTAACAACATTACCGCACCCTCCCTGGAAAAAAAAAAAATGGGACATTTTTTTTTTTTTTTAAATCCTGGAGCCGGAAAAAATCTAGGCTCCTAACGCACGTATGATGCGTGGATATATACCTAACAAATTAGCTCAACGCATGGAGCGACACTGAGATCATATCTCAGATCCTTAGAGAAAAAATTTATCTAAGTATACGCTGATATATTCCAGGAAGGTGCCACCAAAACACGCCACAATGATGGCAACAACATAATGACAATCAAATTATACTCATACCAATATATGAAATTAAATATATTATGTGTTATCATACAATGTGTTGCAAATAGCGGTGTAATTTACTAATATTCAACGATATATTATTACATTATATAAAGTAACAGTAATTAATAAGTAATACATGTGTTGCTCTTCGGTGACATAAAACATTCAATAGAAGAAGATGTGGACATCATCCGCTCCCAATGTAGGACAGGACTTGATATCCTCAAAGTTCCACAATGGACATAAACTCGCAGACTTCAATGATGTGCTGCGAAAATATCAATAACACAAATCTTAAAGACAACTGGTAAATTTCTTAATACAATCCTGAAAATAATTTATTTAAATGTGGCCGAGTGATCTTTTGGCCCGTATATCACTAACTAAGCCTTCTTAGATAATTACATGGTACAATGTTATAAATTTCCCTCAAAAAAAAAAAGTGAGACAAAATCTACTAACATGTCATTATAACATTGGACTGTATATCAGGAAATATATATATATGACAGAAGAATCATGTGGAATCGTGTGGACATCTGGACAGAATGTCTGCCATTACATTATCCGAACCACGGATAGCTCGAACCGAGAAATGAAATGGTTGAAGAGCTATGGCATAACGAGTGGACCTCGAGCTCTTCAAGTTTTTGCTCTGAATAGCAGTAAGCGCTTTCTGGTCGGTTTCCACAATGAAATGTGCGCCTAGAAGAAATCTTTGTAACTTCAGAATAGACCATACCATAGCCAATAACTCACGGTCTAAAACCGAGTAATTCTTTTCTGCAGCGTTTAATTTCCTAGAGATATACATCACCGGATGCAAAGTATCAGAATACTCCTGCATTAGTGCTGCCCCAATCCCTGTTGACGAGGCGTCACTTCGAAGAACAAAAGTCTTCTCAATAGTAGGTAACTTAAGAATAGGTGGAGATGAAAATAGGGCTTTAACCTGGTCCAATGAGGATTGACATTCTTTAGACCAGCGGATCAGATTAGGCGACCCTTTCTTCAATAAAGTAGAAAGCGGTGCCATAATGGAGGACAGATTCGGAATGAATCGTCCGTAGAATTGAATCAAACCTAATAGACTCCTTACTTGTTTCTTCGTCTTAGGGACCGAAATGTTAAGTATTTTTGAAACATTGTGGTCCTCTGTCTTTAAAAGACCATGACCAACCCGATGACCTAGGAAAGAAATCTCGCTAAATCCTATAAAGGCTTTAGAGGGTTTTGCAGTCAAGTTATACTCGCGAAGAGTAGACAGTAATTCGTATAAACCCAAATAATGATCTTCCCAAGAATCACTGAATAGACAGATATCATCTAGGTATGCTATGACATCTGTACGATATGCGAGAATTCGCCGCATCATGCGTACGAATGTAGCAGGGGCGTTCATAAGACCAAAAGGCATGAAATTCCATTGGAATAAACCCCTAGGTGTAGAAAAAGCTGTAAAAGGTTTGGCACGTTCAGTTAGCGGGACTTGCCAATAACCTTTAGACAAATCTAGTTTGGTAAAGAATCTAGAATTAGAAAGTTTATTGAGTAGCTCTTCTAATGAAGGCATAGGTTCAGCATCGAACTTCGTAACTTGGTTCAATTTGCGATAATCTACGCAAATGCGAATGTTATTATCCTTCTTTCGAACAATAACCATAGACGAAGAGTATGCTGAAGTGGATGGTTCAATGATTTCCAAACGTATCATTTCATCCAACTCTTTTTCGACTTGAGACTGGAAATGAATAGGTATTGGATATGGTCTGACTCTGATAGGATTGTGATCAGTTAGCACAATGTCATGTTCTATGACATGTGTGTGTCCCGGGATGTCTGTAAGAACATCCTGAAATGTTTGCAACATCGAAGAAACTTGTCGATGTTCCTCAGCGGAAAGATTTGGAGAAACGGTCACGTTTTTCCAAGATTCCGTAGAATAAAGTGGGACCATAGAAAGAGGAAGATTGACATCAGAAAAAGTAGTTTCCTCATCCTGTATAACTGACAGAGATGAGTACTGACCACGAGTTGCTTGTGAATTGTCCGTAGCCTGGAAAATAGGCTGCAAATAGTCAGGTCTTTCATAAAAATTCTGTGAGCATATTTATGTGGAAAGTTTTATGCTTTCCATCAATATCGACAACATAGTCGACATCAGAAATTTTGGAGACTATTGCATATGGACCTTTCCATGCAATTAGAAGTCTGTTCTCCCTTGAAGGAAGTAGAACGAGAGCTTTGTCACCTGGACAAAGTTGTCGTAGACATCTATTCTTATTTGCAAACTGCCTTGCCTTTTCTTTAGCAAATTCTGAAGACGAAGTTGCTAGTTTGCATGCCTCGATGATCTTTTGCCTAAGAGCAATGACGTACTCATAAGAAGATTGAGTCTCATCGCTAATATTATCGGCAGTGATTAGATCGTGAAGTAAAGACATAGGGCCGCGCGGTTGCGCGCCAAAGACAAGTTCAAAAGGGGAAAACCCCGTATGTTCATTGGGGACCTCTCTATACGCAAAGAGAGCCGCGGGTAAGACCCTGTCCCAATCCTGAGGATGATCCTCAGTTATTTTACCAAGTAAAGTTTTCAGAGTCCTATTTAAACGTTCGACCAACCCATTAGACATTGGGTGATAGATACTGCTGAGAGACCTTTTAATGTGTAGCATAGACATTACCTGTGACATAGTGTCTGATATAAGTTGAGTGCCATGGTCTGACAATATTTTCTCCGGGAAAACCCAAGCGAGAAAATATCAGCCAAAGAGCGTCTGCGATATCAGCAGTTGAGATGCTCTTGAGAGGTATTGCCTCTGGCCAACGTGTGCACATATCGACACATGTAAGGATAAATTGATGTCCTCTAGCCGACTTAATTCTAAAAGGACCGATAATATCTATTGCCATTTTTTGAAAAGGGCGAATAGGAATGTCAGCAGCCTGGATAGGCGCAGCATGTCGTGGTCCTTTAGATTTGACCTCCTGACATACTTTGCAAGAGCGACAGTACATTCGTATGTCCTTGCTCACAAATGGCCAAAAGAAAGCCGCAAGAACCCTCGACTTTGTACGGGAAAAACCCATATGTCCAGCACATTGCGAGTCATGAGCATGTTGCAATATTTGCAATCTCATGCTCTTAGGCACAAGAATTTGTGAATGAGTGGACGTAGTCGAGTCTTGTACCATACGTACAAGTACGCCGTTCTTCATAGAAATCCAAGATTTCCTATTAGTGTTCTGATTAGGATCACCTTTTTTTGCTAGAATGAAGAATTTTTGTAAAGAAGGATCTTCTTCTTGCAATTTGATAAATGAGTCACGTGTAATAGTCAAGTGACTATCTTGGTCATTTACTTCATCATTATTAGTTAATGAAGTTTGAGGTGGATCCAGAGCATGTGCTCTTGTGACCACCGCATTGGTAGCTTCAATGTTTTGCTCTTCCCAAACAGCAATCTGCTGTGGGGTACATTCCCTAACTCCGTGAATACGACCAATAATAAGGTCCGCAATAGGGTTTGGAAGTAGACACGCGTGGACCTCTCCCGTGAAGAAAGGAGTAGCAATGTGTATTATAGCAGTAGGATACTTTTCTAACGTGCCACCAAATGTGACACATTTGATGACTTTTCCTGTAGCACAGGATGGATCTACAAGAGATTGCCTAACGCCGACAGTAGTACATCCAGAATCAAACAACACTGAGACTGGATTACTATTTACTAGCCCCTTATGTAATATAAGAGAACCTCTCCCATCATGAGCAACATTAGCAGGAAGAGCGGGCAAAGGATGACCACAGCTTAAAGTACTAACGGTTTTCGGATCAAATAAAGTACTGCATTGGATACATTTATTTGCCCTACCAAAATCAAAAGATGAGCATCCGATAGCATTATGGTCTTTATCATTATTAACCTGTTTATCTGCTCCCTGAGATTCTTGTTGAACAGAGTTTGTCTGTTGATATCTTTTTCTCTTATGTTGCGATCTACCGCGACCATTATTGCCTCTGCAATTATCATTAAAGTCCCTACTGTAATTTTTATCCTGGTTTGAGTTCCAGTTTCCATAACTGTCATTACTATCTCTATGCTGTTGAGAACCTCTATTATCTTGGTATTGAGGTCTCTGCATAAAATATTTTCCTCTATACCGATTACCTTTGTGAAAATTTCTAAAGTTAACCGGAGTAGAATAACGTGTAGTATTAGGTTGTCTCCAGTTCTGGGAAGAAGAATCACCCTGGAATTGATCACTATGGTTTCTGGGCATAATTACGATTACTCTTTTTATTGAAATTTTTTCTGGCTACCCTGAAATTTACGCATAAAATTTGGGCCATAAGGTGCTGCCGAAGCAACTGGCAGACCTTCTTTCACCTTAGAGTTACTAATGGTTATGTGCGGATGCGCAGTAACATACTGGCTACAGTATTCTTCCATTTCTTTTATGTTTTTAGGCTTACGCTCATGAAGAAAAGATAGAAAAGCTTCATTAACAGAAGACATAACCTTATCTCTAAGTAGTAAATCCATAAGAGCTTCAAATGTATTTTCTGTCTTAGACAACTCAACCCATCGTAAAAAAGTAAGACGGATGCCTGAGATGAATTCAGAGAATTCAACTCCAGTTTCTGGTAACATGGTTTTAAATTTAAGACGATATCCGTCCTCGTTAAGTTGGTACTTCTTTAACAATGCCGCCCTGACAACCTCATAGTTGTTTTTGTCAGGCACATCTACCATACTCAACAAAGTCAAAGCATCACCTCTAAGTATCTTGGACAGATGATACACATATAATGTTTTATCTATATTATGCACATTACATGCACTTTCAAATCTATCTAGATAAAAATGTTATATCATCGATTGAGGGATTAAATGCTGGTAGATTAAGCTTGAAATCCTTAGCATTAGTCTTATTTGACACCTTATTTGCATCATTAGCATTACCAGTGTTCAATAACTTTAACTTCTCTAACTCTAAAGCTAAGATTTTTTCATCATGTTCCATTTTTGCTTTTCTCTCATCAGCCTCTCTCTGTAACCTTCTTTCTTCAGCCTCAGCCTGTAACTTTCTTTCTTCAGCCTGGGCCTGTAACTTTCTTTCTTCAGCCTGGGCCTGTAACTTTTTTTCTTCAGCCTCTATTTCAAGTCTCTTATTTTCAGCTTCTTTTTCAAGTCTCTTATTTTCAGCTTCTTTTTCAAGTCTCTTATTTTCAGCTTCTTTTTCAAGTCTCTTATTTTCAGCATCTCTTTTTTGTTTTTCCATTTCCATTTGAAATCTTTTTTCCTCCACCTGCATCTGCAGTTTCTTTTGTTCTATTTCAGCCTCTATTCTCTTTTGTTCAGTTTGTTCTTTCATTTTCTTTTCTTCCGACTTCAATGCCTTGGCATATTGAACAGTCGCAAATTCTTCTAATTTATCACCTGTCTTCCCAAGGGCTTTACCCTGCTCAATAAAGTACTCAAATGTAGACATGATGTCCAAAATGTGAGTACAGAACCTGAAATAATTAATTATCTTATTTCAATGTTAAATAGCAACAAGACTTAATAAAGTGCTTGTATAATCTCTATGTTGAACCCAATCTCTGTGGGAAACAGGAGTTGACACCAACTTGTATTATCAAATGTATAATAATATCACAAGTCACCTCTTAATTAACAGTGCACTACCCAAATCAGTGCATAATCATCAGTTATTTATCATAACTGCACTACAATAGTGCATAAGCAAAAAACACCAGTTTGTTATGATAAGTGCACTATAGACCAATAGTGCATGAGCATATATCAACAATAGTGAAAGCTAACTATGCAAGAACTATGTAAACAATAACAAGACAATGTAAACAATAACAAAGGTCATCAACAATGTAAACAATAACAAAGATCAAAGTCAATGTAAACAACAACAAAGATCAGAGTCAATGTAAACAATAACAAAGATCAGAGTCAATGTAAACAATAACAAAGATCAGAGTCAATGTAAACAATCAACAAAGATCAAACAATACGAAAACATTCGCATAAGTCAAATACACAAACAGCAAAACTAAAAAGAAATATGCGAAGATATGACTAACAAATGACGCTACAGTGTATACACAAAAATATACGTAAAGAACTGAATAATAGCAAAGGGGAGACCTACAAATACAAACAATCGAAATCGAAACTAAAAACACAAAGAAAGAGAGAGAAAAGAAAAAAGAAAAAAAAAATATATATATACAAGAAACAGAAATAAAGCACAACTCGTCACAACTAAACAGATATAGCAACGATTGTCGCTAGCAAATTTCACTGTAGGAAATTCGCACAGTCCCTAACGAAAACGCTAACAGTAGAACCTCTGTGACGTGGTATCTTCTACTGTAAGACTCCGCCCAACCGAAAAAACCCGCTGAAATATAAACATATAAATATACAAATAACAAATAACATATAACATATAAACATGTATCATGAAAACAATAGGAGAAAGTGTGAAAGTACAGAAGGCTCAGTTAGAACATAAGGGCACAGTTCACAAACAAAACAGGCCACTTAACTTCTATAAATCCAGCGTCAGCACGGTGCAGAACAGGATGTAATCAGCATTCTGAGGATAATGATCCAACGTTGATTAACTTCTGCTCCCATAAACAGCCATGACGAAGGAAATGAGCTTCTAATACTGCAACAGTTGTTACGGCACTTGACCTTCTGAATCTTCTAAATTGATTTAACCGGCACTTGACCTTCTGAACCCGCAACAGTACCCCTGAGACCGGAACAGTTGTTACGGCACTTGTCCTTCTTTTCACCAGATCAGGAAATCCATTCGCTCGGTACTTGTCCTTCTAATTTTACATAAACTTCAATATTGCCGAGCAGCGCCGGGTAGTTTCAAAATCAGCAACTGTCAGAAAATCCGGATACTTTCAATAAAATTTCTTGTAAGGTGGTAGTTGATGCTGTAGTTGTATCTAGTATGATGATGATGTCTGGGTTTGCTGACCCCCTTGATAGCTGGAATCAGAGTGAACCAACCTATGGCCACCAAAAATGATATGGTGCGCCAAAATATCAGATGATAGAACCAGCTCTGGCCACCAAAAATGATAAGGGTGGATTTGTGCTGAAGTGGTAACTTGCCACCCTTATCGACACCTGGTGTTAAAGTGTAAGATGTAGGTGTCTTCTCTGATTTAGGATGTTGCTGTGTATGTGGTAGTGGAACAGTTCAATGGGTTATCACACAGGCAACATGACGTGTAGAGTCATAGAAAGGGTAACTTCGTTGTATAAGTTTCTTTCATTTATTGCACGCCACAAAACAGTCATGATACTTATGACATCAACATGGTTAACGAGTTCAGCAAGATGATATGGCACATTGAAAACAATTTCTGTAGTCAGCAATGATAGCTGTTGTATATATGCGTCATAAGACATCACAGTTCAATAGATTCAGAAATTCATCAATCATCGAGTGCTAGTTCGTGAAGCTGTATAAATAATAATAATTTCTATAACTTCTGCAACAGTGTCAGCTACAGATCTTCAATGTTCATAAACAATAATAAATGCTCCCATTCTGATGCTAGCAGATCAGTTGTATACAATAAGTCCGTTCACTGTCTGCACGTGAATAGCATACATGGGCTACAGGTCAGCTCGACCTTTATAATGTTCCTAAGTCTAACCATCTGACTTGGACGTGATCTCTGATATAACGAATCCTGGAACACAGACAACAGTCTTGTTGGTCTAGAGCGACCCATATATATTTAACTAGTTCAGGTATACAGATACTGGTGACTTAATCCTAGTCAAAGTACCTCTCCATTTTGCATCACACAGGCGAGCAAATAGGCGACAAAATGACGAACCTCTAGACGATAGCATAAAGTTCGATACAAGAGGAATTACCTTATTTCGGAAAATCAACCATGAACATATGCCTCCAGGCAGGCTGCATAATACTGGGAAATAGTCTAGTTAGCTAACTAACTCACTAAGACACTGTATTTCCCTCAGAGAATCACAAGACGCAGTTGCGTCTGCTCGCTTCTTAAACCATTTCTAAACTGCCCCAACTGGGCGGAACACACAGAACGAACTCCCGGTTTGACATGCGCAGAACGACAATCTCTGAGTTGCCGTTCACAATAAGACGATTCGAAGAACATTCGAGATAAAAGTCTTACACAGTCGCGCCTTTTATGGTCATGAAAAGAAGCGTTAAGAAAGGTTTCAGACATCTACCATAGTTGACTGATACTACCAAATAAGGAGATGTGGTCACGCTTCGTTCAAGAAATCATAGACCGAACGTGTCTCTATACAAGAGAAGGCAACTCCTAACAAATTGTAGTCTCGATAACTCGGATTATGTCCCTTTGACCATAGAAAACATAATACACACTTCAGTCAAAAAAATGATCATACATATGAAAAAATGTTTATACAAACGAAAAATAATAATGATCCGTGCGTAACACATCTATGCCACTTTTTTTTAAAAGATATTTCTAATGATTGCTTGCATCTCTTCATCTGATGTCATGTCCTCAGTTTCTAATTTACTTTCCTCTTCTATGGTTGAGTGTTCGACTGACAGAGTGGTTAGAGAAAAGGTTTCTCATGGCAAAGGTTCTGGGTTCAATTCACAGTATAGACATACTCCAGTCTACCCGGAAGTAAATGGGTACCTGACTTTGCTCTTGAATTAGGGAAGGAAAAGACAGTAGTGAGGAAGTGAACTGGTCACCACAATTCCCGATGCTGGACCTAGTATAGTTAAGTCTCTAACCTTTCACTCCCCTATGGCAGTTTCTGCTATGGGACTGTCTTTATCTTTACCAACTATGGCTAGTCAGTTAATGAATATGGTTGGAAGCTATTTTACAGCAACCATAATTAAGTGAAACATTTTAGTAACTAAACCTACATGAATTAAGTCAAAAACTTTTGTGCAATTAAAACTGTGAGAAAATGTCAAGTAATTAAAAGTTAACCCATTAATCTGAACACCAACCATGCTGCCACCTTGCATCGCTAAAATTAAACATATTATACAATAGACATTCTTTATATGTTACATGTATTTTATCAGCACATAAGTCTTCATTAAGCGAAGTACGTTGCACTATTTCGTTAAGCAAGTAGCCCAGAGGGTCGCCTTCCTTAGCCCTTGACTGTCCCCAGACTACCTACAAGGCAGCAGGTGGTTTAAAATCAGAGTTTTCCTTCTTCTAGATGAACTGCTATCCAAAGCTTACCAGCTGCATCTACCCAGAATTTAACTCATGTCTGAGGTTTGGGTTGGTGCAGGCCAGAGCATGGTCCACTCGCCAGTGGGCGGGACGTTGGGGTCCGGACCCTACATAGACCCCAAGTCATAAATGAATGCTTACTTGCAATTGACTAACTGGGCGTGAAATAGATATTGGCTACTTATTGTGTGTAAATATATATATATATATCTGTGTGTATGTGTGTGTATGTATGTGTGCATTCACAAATGTCCAATTATGACTTACCATAGTTACCTCTATCAGAAGAATAGTATTGCTGTGGGTCAGCATCTTGCAGGCAAACAAACTTATGTACTCGCTTGAGAGATACCCAAGCTTCCACAAGACCATTAATCACCCACGGAAATGCATTTAGTGGGCTGATCAGCATCAGAAACAGAGACAGACATGTAAACACCTGAAAAGGGAATAAACATGATACAGAGAAGATGTAACTTTCAGAATGTAAGACTTTCACAAATGGATGTCTAAGTGCAGCACAGAAGGACTGAAATGGTTATACAAGATCATCGATGTGGAACTGATGAGAAGAACCAGATGAATTCCAATGGAATAAGATGTGAGGAGAAAGCACTGGAATTGGATAAGACGCACACTGAGAAAACAAGTAGACATCTGTAGTAGAAACAAGGCAAACAAGTAGACATCTGTAGTAGAAACACAGACAAACAAGTAAACATCTGTAGTAGAAACACAGACAAACAAGTAGACATCTGTAGTAGAAACACAGACAAACAAGCAAACATCTGTAGTAGAAACACAGACAAACAAGTAAACATCTGTAGTAGAAACACAGACAAACAAGTAAACACCTACAGTACAAACACAGACAAACAAGTAAACATCTGTAGTAGAGACACAGACAAACAAGTAAACACCTACAGTAGAAACACAGACAAACAAGTAAACATCTGTAGTAGAAACACAGACAAACAAGTAAACACCTACAGTACAAACACAGACAAACAAGTAAACATCTGTAGTAGAGACACAGACAAACAAGTAAACACCTACAGTAGAAACACAGACAAACAAGTAAACATCTGTAGTAGAAACACAGACAAACAAGTAAACATCTACAGTACAAACACAGACAAACAAGTAAACATCTGTAGTAGAGACACAGACAAACAAGTAAACACCTACAGTAGAAACACAGACAAACAAGTAAACATCTGTAGTAGAAACACAGACAAGTGAACGTCTAGATATGAAAGCAGTTGAGTCAACATCTATTTTTTTTTAAAGCAGAAAAGCATTAGCCATCTACATACAGAGATAACAATAAAACAATGCCGTCTGCTTCTAATTTACATTCTACTACACATCTTTTTATTTATTTTTTTTACCCCAATTATCACCTGATAGCATGGTTTTACTGTATATGCCCTGATTTCAATTCCTTAATATGTCTTTCGAATGCAAACAAAAGTTTAACTGTGATGAACTTAGTCCAGTCATCAGGTGTTTTTCCACACCGCATGGTGATAGGTATGACAGGCATAACTTCAGTGTTGCCATATATTCTGCTACATTGGTTTAGAAAAGTCTGTATGGCAAAAGCTGGATACATAAATCGCAACATTCGCTGGAATACATTAGGGGACTTTATCATCTTCATTTACTCTCACACAGCTACATCTATTTCTCTCTCGTGAAACAGGTGGTATGTCTCATGTTCCTTCACTGTTCATGAAC
Organism: Oreohelix idahoensis; assembly: GCA_024509875.1. NCBI lineage: Eukaryota > Metazoa > Mollusca > Gastropoda > Stylommatophora > Oreohelicidae > Oreohelix > Oreohelix idahoensis. Next base: position 19,551 of record JAMPIV010019122.1, read on the forward strand.
AGAAAGGCATCACCAACAGGTAAGTAGATTTAATCTAGTCCCTGAACTCAATCTGTGGCATGTCTCAGGTTCCTTCACTGTTCATGAACAGAAAGGCATCACCAACAGGTAAGTAGATTTAATCCAGTCCCTGAACTCAATCTGCTATCTCAGAATAAATGATCAGTGTTACTGAACATCTTGCAAGTTTGTTTTTACAACTACATAAAATTTTTCACTCTTAAGTAGCATATGGAAACCACAGGAGTTAGTTCCCTTGCAGGAAGTCTTCACTATGTGCTTCTACAGTTGTGGTATTTGAACCCATTCATTTTTCATGACAAGGCTGCTAGACCCATACAAGCATGTTCAAGAGAAAGCAAATAATCAATGCTGAAAACAGTAAAAACTGAGACTTTGCAAAATAAAATGGCTAACTAAAATCATCACCATTCAGCTCCCCAAGGAGAAAAGGGCTTCAACAAACTTATGCCAAATCGTCTTGTCCAATGGCATCAGCTCAAGGTCATTTCATGTCTTCTTCATCATCTCCCCCCCCCCACTGAAACAGTAACATATAACACTGACTTTTGCATCCCAAAAACAGATTTAAAGAGTTTAACTGACCGCCATCATGTCCTAAATTTTATGGACAAGAAATTGATTACAGACACTTTTATTATATTTGTAAATTGATCTTCTATTTTATGCAACAAATTATCTTCTCACAAAGTTTCACCTTAATGTAATATTATATTGTCTATTCTAACAGTATCAATGCTTTTGTGAAATACAAGTATGAGAAAAAATACTATGTATGAGGGAAGGTCAAAAAGTAATGCCTCCTACATTTTATGTATGTAAATACTGCATCAGTGTGCAATTTGTAAATTTAGCAGGATTCCTCAAACACTCTTCTGCACTGTATAGCATTACCGACCGTTTCAGTAACAGGTGGCACCACTGTAACAGTTTAAAAATGGCTGCTAAAGACGTTCGGTTAAAACAACGTTATGTCATAGAATTCCTCAATGCTGAAGGCGAGACCCCAATTCGCATCCACGAATGTTTGAAGAATGTTTATGGAGATTCAACAGTGGATGTTAGCACTGTCCGATGTTGGGTACATCGTTGTGATGAAGCTGAAGTAGGTCAATCCTCAGTGGCTGACGTAAAACGGACTGGCCGTCCGTCTACCGCAGTGACTCTCCACACAACATTCATCGAGTTGATGGCATAATCGTGTGTTTTGGGATGAGAAGGGTGTGATTCTTCTCGACTTCTTGGAACAGGGAAACACGTTGAATGCAGACCGTTACATTGAAACTTTGAGAAGCTTAGAGGTCGTCTTCGGCGACTTTACCCATTAAAAGATCAGAGAACTGCACTACTGTTGCACGATAATGCCACGCCACACACCGCTAAACGCACCATTGATGCGATTGCAGAATTTGGCCGGAAATTATTACCACATCCCCCTTACAGTCCCGATCTTGCACCTTCTGACTTCCATCTGTTTGGACCACTGAAAGAAGATCTTCGCGGATATCACTTTGAGGACACCGAGACCCTTAAACGCGCCGTACGCCAGTGATTTAGGAAAGAGGACACAAATTTTTACCGTGCGGGGATACATGCCCTTGTGAGAAGATGGACATAATAATAATAGCCCCTTCAGTCATAACTGACTATGGGAATGCGCCCCTGAGGTGACAGCCCTCAACTGCTTATTTTCCTGGTGCTCCTTTCGACGTTTTCTCCTCACCTCTGCTTCTTGTGTGAGCCTCTCTTCGGCCAATCTGAGATGGACAAAAACTGTAACAAATAACGGAGACTACATTGAGAAATACATTTTTGAAGTTCAGACTTGGGGCTACATTTCAATGTAAATTTTATGTTTTCTTGCCTATTGAATGAAATTAAAAATTACGAGGCATTACTTTTTGACTGTCCCTCGTATATCAGTTTTATTAACTTATTTACTTACTTAGTCGTTCCTCTTCTACCCAGAGGAGTACAGGTTTGCCAGAGTGAGAGCCATACGATCCTATCGGCTGTCTTTCTCCTAGCCTGGTTCCAATCTAGTTCTTGGTCCTTCAGATATTGTCTGATGTTGTCCTCCCAGCAAACTCTGAGTCATCCTAGAGGTTCAGATCCCTGGATCTTGATTTCCCATATTTGCCATGGTAGCTGATCTTCTCCCATTCATCAGACATGGCCAAACCATCAACATCGACTAGTTTTATCAAATAAAGCAATATAATAATAACATTTCAATAATTTTCATTCGATTTTCTTTGCTGCCTTATTGCAATTGGTTTCTTTTAGTTGGCAGTTCTTTCTTATTTAGAATTTTTCTGTTTATTAATTAAATATTTGTTCCACGCATCAGTTTGTCCATTGTTATTTTCTCATTTCTTCTTTTATCCTTAGCCACTGACTGTCAAAGTAGTCAATGGCCATCACACCTGGTGGCGTCTTGTAGGGCAGCAATAAACTGCATCCACTCTGCTCGGTTGGCGGCCATCCTTTGTGTAGTGCCCCAGCTCTGGTTCATTCTTTGCATCTCGACCTCCATATTTCTCCACCAAGTTGTTTTTGGTCGGCCTCTCTTTCGCCTTCCTTCAGATGTCCATAGCATAGCTGTTCTTGTGATGGCATCAGGTCCCTTCTGAGAGCTTGGCCAACCCAACTCCAGCGTCTGCCAGCTATGATGGTGTGCATGTCCTCTTGGTTGCTCAGAGTAAGCAGTTCTTTGGTTGGTGATTGTATTTAGTCAAAAGATTATGAGAATTTTCTTCTGCAGATTGTGTGGAAAGAGGACAATTTTGACATTTCCTTCTCTGTTACTCTCCGGCATTCGGAACCATTGAGAAGCACAGAAAGTACACAGCTCTCATATAATCTTATTTGGTGTTTGTTCTGTACTGAGAGGACTTCCAGATGTTGTTTGGACTTGCAAAGGCTGTTCTTACTTTATGCATTCTGTTGTTGATGTCTTTGCCTGATCCGCCGTCTAGTGTTACAGTGTATCCTACACTGTGTCATGACCTCTGTCTTCTTTAGATTGATGTTCAGACCCACCTGCTGGCTATACTTATTCAGTCTATCTGTTTTTTTATTTTATTTTCTCCCAGCCTTTCTATATGTCTCACCTTATTTCCTGTTTATTACTGTGGTTAAAGCACATTACTCCCAGAACTTTCCATGTTTTTAGTGTACTGTTCATTTGTAAAACTGCCTACAATACCCTTTTTTTCTCATTTTTAAGCTTTTTACCATTAACATGGTAACATGGACAATGAACAAGCAATTGGAAGAAAGAATTGAGGCTATAGAGATGCGAATATATAGAAGAATGGGGCACGTCTCATTGAAAGAGACGAAAACAAATAAAAATGTCCTAGAAAACCTAGGTATGAAAAGTAAATTAATGAAGGAGATCAAAATTAGACAGCTAAAATATTTTTGCCATATAAAATGACATAACACCTTGCAGAAGACCATAACAAAAGGAAGAGTTAAAGGCAAACATGCAAAGGGAAGACAGTGCTTTCAGTGGGAAGATAACATCAAGAGATGGACAGGAAAGAGTCTATCAGAGTGCACCATCCAGACTAGAGACAGAAGATCTATTGCAGCTGACTTTCGTTGCGGGGGATGGCAGCTGATGGTGATGATGAACATTAACATTCTTCTTTCACTTTTCAACTCCCAAAGGAGTATAGGCCTTCAACAAGTCTTCCTGTCTTGTGCCATCAGCCCCTTATACCCTTCATGTCTGTCTCCAGTTCTCTTTTCCATGTGTTCTTTGGTCTTCCTCTACCTCTCTTCCCTGGGGATTCCAAAACAGGGATTGTCTGGTCATGCTATCAACAGGTTTTCTCAGTGTGTGTCCTATTGTGAGAATTTACTGTGATTTTGTTTTCCACAGGCCCCATTTTTCTTCTCCATGTAACTATTTGAGTTTACTCTCTTTCTCTAGGTAATTATTTGCGTTTTTAGGAGGGATTACTGTGGGGTTTAATTTTTATAACCGCACCAGTCTACTTTTCTTTGTAATATAATTGCGTTCATTTTTTATTTCATTTGGGAGTTGAGCGCGTAGTTTTATTAGGTTGGGTAAATTTTCCGATGTTAGAAGCACATACCTGGGTTTAGACGGGGGTGGGTGTGAAATAGCACTATCCAGGTATGTAAAACTGGCGCTAGAACGAATCAAAGTTAATTCTGCTCACGCGGTTGGTGTAACATTATCTAACATGGCGCAATAGGAGATGCGCGGGAGCAGGAATAAACATGCGTCACGAGTAGCTTACGTTATCATTGGCGGGTTTCAATAGTTTATTAAATTCTTCTTCTTCTTCCGTCCTTAGCCACCGACCGTCAAAGCAGTCAGTGGCCATTACGCCTAGTGGCGTCTTAGGGCAACAGCAGATAGGTTTTCTTTGCCATTGCTTCCCATCATGCCTATTGGCGTCTTTAGGGCAATGGCAAATCAATCCATCTGCTGTTGTTTCCATAATCGAAGTGACTGGCAAACGGGTGATCAGCCCGTTGGTAGTTTATTAAATGCAGGAATATTATTGGTTCAAGGCGGCTCCAGAGAGACGCCATGCGATGACGTATGGCGTGGGTTATAGCGTCGTTTTTTTATGATATATACCCGCGTCTAGTTATTAGCGGTTCTCTTTGTCTCCAGAAATATCAGCCATGAATCTAAGTCATATTCGTCTGCTCTTAAGTGAGAAATTTGAGAATTGGGTATGTAGGCATCTTAATTTAGCGGTGTAGATAATGCGTTTCTTAATAGAATCTTAGTACGATAAAGTAAAGTTTCTTCGGGAAGTTAACTTAAATTTTATAAATGAAAGTGCCATCCATTGCTATCTTAGAATAAAACAGTAAGTTGTGCTTATAACTTTCTGTGAATAGTAGCAATATCTATCATTCATGTAACGGGTTTGCGAAATTAATTGTATAAGGTTAAGTCCTTAGGCTATATCAATACTGTAATTTTGAGGTCCGATATATAGGTAACCTCAATTTGATTATAATATTTGCAGTGTAAATACGCTAGCGTATTTGTGTACGTTATTTTATTGTGCATTAAATTGTTGTGTAGTCAGGAGGGGAGTGAGGGGTGTAATTAATTTTACGGAGATGGGATTAAATTATTCCTAGAGAGGTCTATTTTATATTTGTGTTAATCGATGACTCACCAGGGTCCGTCTGTAATATAAGTAGGGCCAGGAACTTTACCGGAGGGGATTTCCCTCAGTGAATGAATTGTTTTGACGCTGAGGCTAGATTAACGTAACAGATTAGGTCAGCCTGCATCTGGGGGGTTATGTACCAGATAGATATTTACGGTGAAGCGGGGGAGAGAAAAGAGAAGGGAAGTGTAGGGTGGTCCGACTTTTGGGGCGTAAATATTTGGTTATCGCGTGTGCTTAGATTGTGTAGGGGAAGACGAGAGAGGTATTTAGGGGGTTTATGTGTTAGAGATGAGATTATTTTGAAGTTGTTGTACATTAGTTGTTATTTCTTTGTTTACAGTATTTTTCACGGCACACGGGGAGGGGTTCAAAATTGCCTTACAACTTGCCAAGATATGCGGCCTTCTCAGAAGTAGAAGGGTCAAGGCATCGCCAGAGGTGAAAGAAAATTGGTGACCCGGTAGTTACCGGCGCCAAGTATGTCTGCACCAGAAAAAGATAGCAGTTCTCATGCAGTGAAGCCCCATGCTTCAGCGGGAACGGGTGCATCTTTAAAATCCAGAGCTCTTAGCTCGTTATACCACTCCAAAGAGTCGCGTGGCCTGGAGGTTGGTTTTGTGTAAATTCGGTCATAATAAAGCCGACGGTCCTAAACCCGAAGAGGGGTAACAGGGCATTTGAATTAAGTTTCTTCAGCAGCGAAGCATCTTCATTCTGAGTCAAGTACCTAAAAGCCCAAGTCATCAGCTACAATATTCGTGGGAGGAGATAGGGTCAACATTCCTTCCGAATGCTTTAGAGAGGAGAGACAGAAGTTGTGGAGTCAGATAGTCCCAGTCGTCTTCACTTGTCTTGCCACTGGATTGAGATGGACCCAGGCGAGAGAGTGAGGTCGACGAATTGCGCAACTCTTCCTCACTTTAATCCAATTCACCGCGCAAGTCACTCTTTCATCCATCCATCCATCCACTCACAACAAGTCCTGTGGCAATGGGCGAGCGGCAGGCGTGGGTACTATCAGAGCCTTTCCCCGTCTCAAATGGAGTTAAACAAGGGTGCGTACTTGCAACGACTCTGTTCAGTATCATGTTTTCTGCTATGCTGACTTATGCTTTTAGAGACGGGGACACAGTAATCGACATTAGTTATCGTATTGATGGAAAATTGTTTAACCTTAGGAGGCTTCAAGCAAAAACCAAGGTCAAATCACACACCAGCTCCTGGCACAGTTTATACTGAGCCAGTCATCAAGGTTAATGGTGAGAAACTGAATGTTGTGAACAGATTCACATACCTTGGTAGCACACTATCCCAGAACATTGTCATTGATGATGAGGTGAACACCAGGATAAATGGACTGTATACAGGCGCCACGAAAAGAAGCTAAACCACTTCCATACAGTCTGTCTCAGGAAGATAATGAACATCAAATGGCAAGACAAGATCCCGGATACCGCCGTTCTTGACAGAGCTGGTATCCCTAGTATTGATACTATTTTGATGCAGTCACAGATTCGCTGGGCAGGTCATGTAGTCCGCATGCCAGACCATCGACTGCCAAAGATACTCTTTTATGGTGAGATGCAGAAGGGTAAACGCTCCCATGGTGGCCAAAAGAAGCGCTTCAAAGACACGTTAAAGACGTCATTGAAAACCTTTGACATAAACCCAGACACATGGGAAGCTGCTGCGCAAGACCGAACTGCTTGGCGCACATCTCTTCGTAAAGGTGCAGCGGCATGCGAATCATCCAGAAGAGCAGCAGCGGAACAGCAGAGACAAGCTAGAAAGGACCGTGAAATAAAACCTTCACATGAAGCAAACATTCCCTGCCAACACTGTCCGAGATCTTTCCAGGCCCGCATCGGGCTCATCAGTCACCTTCGTACCCATAGAATAACCTAACATATTCCTAAATAATTGGATGAACAGAGTGGTCTTCATCACCCGTGATGGACGAACAACACAGAGTCAGATAGTCAGAACAGAAACAGAGGAGAGACAGAATTTAGGAAGTTAGATAGTCAGAGCAGAGGACAGCCTCTGAGGTTGCACGGAAGAAGTCCGTTAGTGGATCAGTATTTGTGATTTGCAGTGTAGGACTTTAGAAAGTTCATTCAGATTGTGTGTAGACAGTTAGTGAGGTCTACAGCCGGACAGTGATATTAGAGTTTAATAATTATTAATAGAATAGTTAGGAGTGGTGGCTCGTATTTAGAGACCCCACCAAATTACTGTGTGTTTAATCCTAAATTCTTTTTCCCATGCAGGTTGAATGAATGGGGGACAGGGTAGGATTTTATTATCTGTCATTCTTAATTGTTCGTTCTTTTCAGGTGTGCGACCACGCACTCTATTTATTTTGATATGTAATTTAATTTGTGGTGTAAATAAACTATAAACTGTATACTGGATCAGTCTCTCTATAACTATACTGTACGTATATATATTGTCTGTATAGTTGTGTCTGTGGACTTTTAGTGAAACCATATCTCCTTATGGTAGTCAGAGGTGGTGAGTCTTTAGCTCTTAACAAAGTCGCGAGTGGTGAGGGAGAGTCAATCTCGGTTCTCACCCTCGAAGCTATAAGTCTCATCTTCCCCATTCACTGTCATTCTCATACAAATCTTTCTTCTCAGACTTTCTCATACTAGGGTCTCGTCTATACACTCAGACAAACTCTATACTTAAATCCACTTTGTGACACCTATCCATCTCCAGTGTCTTCTTCTCATATCATGTTCCACTGTCACTTGTCTAACATTAACATAGGTTTCAGAAAGAAAAAAAACTATCTGCCAACCACAATAACAAACATGGGGCATAGTGATGGTACATAAATATGTACAACAGCTAACGGTATTTGTTGTTATTGTTTAACTAGGGTCAAGCTCTACACTTTTTGCAGCCAATGCCAAGATGAAGAATCTCTATGTGGTCTGTAATTGTACAAGAGCTAGTAACACATAGATTTAGAAAGAGGGAGGAACATACTAAATTCAGAAAAAGATGGAAAAAAGTAGGACACAAAACACATTACTCTGGAGGGAAACTACTATTCAGGACAAAATGAAGTTCAGGACCATACACCCACAGAGGGGATTGTCTTTATGATGTGAACAGAACCAAGGAAGGCACTGAAAGAATAGGAACCAGTAAAACACCCAGAATAATAACAGCAACATTCCAACCAAAAGGTAGAAGAATCACCATGTTCTAATGTTACGCACCAATGTTACCTTCTAACCGTAATGACTTCAAAAGCTTAAACAATGTTTTGGTTGCGAAATATAGTTTGTTGCTTGTAAGCACTTAAATGTTGCCTTCACAAAAATTATAGATTTCTAATCTCTCAAAGTTTTCTAATTACTTCTTTGATTCATTAATTTTATTAATGACAAGACAACATGTGGTTCTGTTAACTTATATATTCTACTTGCCTTAACATTCACTTACGTTATCTGAAATAGCACAAAATCCTATATATTTTTTTACTGCACTCATTGAAATTTAGATAAAACGCGCAAAGGCTTAATTGGCTGCATCAATGCTAATGAAAATTATAAAGATTAAAAGGTACCATGAAAGAAAGCTGCATGCAAAGTTTTGTATCTCTACAATGAAGGAAGCATAGAGAATTGGAGCATCAAACATTTAAAACGTCACAAAATACAACATCATTTTGAGTTAAATAAAAGTGGACTAAACCAAGGGCTGACCATCAAAGTTAAGAAACCAAAAAAAAAAAGTTGACCATCAAGATGAGGAAGATAAGGTTGATCACCAAAGTTAAGGGAAGAAAAGGGTTGATCAACAGTTAACTGGAAGAGAATGAGAACAAAAGTTAAAAGGAGCACATTCAACAAAGTTGGTAGGAAAAGACAGACCCTCAAAAGGATTTTAAAATTTGTTTGTAAAACACTCTTCTTATCATCTTCATGTCCCAGTCTACCCTAGATTCTACTGACAAATAAGGAGATTGAAAACCCTAGGCTTGTTTTTGAAGATATAGCAAAATGACCGCTCAGGCAAGCTGATAAGCAGTCAGGTGACAAACAGTCAGAAAACAAAAAAGAGCGAGATATATATTGAGCATTCTGGAGATGTGAACACAGCCCTTCCAGGTAACAACCATAGTTTGCTGAAAAAAAGATAAAGAAAAAGGAAATTCTGCCAAATGAACACCCCAAATATTCTATTGATGCTTGCCTTAACTCGTTCATCTTTGTGCTTCATCATCTTTGTGCTGAGTTTGCCAATCTTCTCAGCGATCCATCTGTTGATTGGAATCAACAAAACAGCAAAAGCAACCCCAGCTAAGAAAGCCAGACCAAGTTGCTGGTACAATAGGAATAAGGTCACTCCTACCTGAAGTAAAGAAATATAGTACGGTATGAAGCGCAAAACGTAATCATGTGATTTTTTTACACTGGGACACAACACTTAAATAATTTACTTATCATCATCATCATCATGTTGCCTTCTGTTACCCAAAGAAGATAGGACTGCAGCTGTTGCTCACTACCGAGTTTTATTTCGGCCGTTTCCTTTTGCCTGGCCCATTATCAGCAACATCACTGACTTACCCATGAGGCAATGATTGCTTTGGAATCCTCGTCTTCCATTCATCTCCTGCTTCTACTTGGCTTCTCATACTTATCTCTTACCACATGGGTTCCAGTCACAGGTATGTCTCACAAAACTGGTTGCTTGGTTTCTTTATCAATCTCTACTTCCTCTGTAGATGTGCCAATGTCTGCACCACCAATCACTCATCAATCTTCTTGGCTTATTTCCTGTTTTACTTTTGTACTCAGGTGAGGCAGTAAGTGTTAGAACTTGGGAGTTTTGGATTCAATCAATCATCAATCGTTACCCTTTAGCTACCCAAGGAGCATAGGCCTTCAACAAACACATGCCAAGTCCTCCTGTCCTGTGCCATCCGCTCAAGTTCTTTCCATGTTTTCCTCATCATTGTCCCCTCTGTATCCAGTTCTCTTCTCTATGTCTTCAGTTTTGGATTTATCATCATCATTTTCCTTTTTACCCCTTGTGAAGCATGGAGCCACCACAGCAACTGGTTCCTTTACAGGAACCCTGCACCAAAGCAATCATGTGACTTAAAATGGTGCTTTACGATACCAATTTCTTGTATATAATGAAGCTGCTAGCCTCACACACAACCTCACGTCGCTTGAGAGTCAAGTAGTCCTCTTCTTTCTTTATGTCCTCAAAAGCCCCCTGGGGAACTACACAGTGCAATTTGGGGTTTAAAGCTCTCAAATATTCTGGCAATTTCTTTACCTATCTCTCTGGGGTTCAAAGCTCTCAAATGCACTTTCAATTTCTTTACCTATCTCTCTGGGGTTCAAAGCTCTCAAATGTTCTGGCAATTTCTTTACCTATCTCTCTGGGGTTCAAAGCTCTCAAATGCTCTGGCAATTTCTTTACCTATCTCTCTGGGGTTCAAAGCTCTCAAATGTTCTGGCAATTTCTTTACCTATCTCTCTGAGGTTCAAAGCTCTCAAATGTTCTGGCAATTTCTTTACCTATCTCTCTGAGGTTCAAAGCTCTCAAATGTTCTGGCAATTTCTTTACCTATCTCTCTGGGGTTCAAAGCTCTCAAATGTTCTGGCAATTTCTTTACCTATCTCTCTGGGGTTCAAAGCTCTCAAATGTTCTGGCAATTTCTTTACCTATCTCTCTGAGGTTCAAAGCTCTCAAATGCACTTTCAATTTCTTTACCTATCTCTCTGGGGTTCAAAGCTCTCAAATGTTCTGGCAATTTCTTTACCTATCTCTCTGGGGTTCAAAGCTCTCAAATGTTCTGGCAATTTCTTTACCTATCTCTCTGGGGTTCAAAGCTCTCAAATGTTCTGGCAATTTCTTTACCTATCTCTCTGGGGTTCAAAGCTCTCAAATATTCTGGCAATTTCTTTACCTATATCTCTGGGGTTCAAAGCTCTCAAATGTTCTGGCAATTTCTTTACCTATCTCTCTGGGTTTCAAAGCTCTCAAATGTTCTGGCAATTTCTTTACCTATCTATTTCTTTACCTATCTCTCTGAGGTTCAAAGCTCTCAAATGTTCTGGCAATTTCTTTACCTATCTCTCTGAGGTTCAAAGCTCTCAAATGTTCTGGCAATTTCTTTACCTATCTCTCTGAGGTTCAAAGCTCTCAAATGCACTTTCAATTTCTTTACCTATCTCTCTGGGGTTCAAAGCTCTCAAATGCACTTTCAATTTCTTTACCTATCTCTCTGGGGTTCAAAGCTCTCAAATGTTCTGGCAATTTCTTTACCTATCTCTCTGAGGTTCAAAGCTCTCAAATGTTCTGGCAATTTCTTTACCTATCTCTCTGAGGTTCAAAGCTCTCAAATGTTCTGGCAATTTCTTTACCTATCTCTCTGAGGTTCAAAGCTCTCAAATGTTCTGGCAATTTCTTTTAACCAAATCTCTCTGAGGTTCAAAGCTCTCAAATGTTCTGGCAATTTCTTTACCTATCTCTCTGAGGTTCAAAGCTCTCAAATGTTCTGGCAATTTCTTTACCTATCTCTCTGAGGTTGAAAGCTCTCAAATGCACTTTCAATTTCTTTACCTATATCTGTGGGGTTCAAAGCTCTCAAATGTTCTGGCAATTTCTTTACCTATCTCTCTGGGGTTCAAAGCTCTCAAATATTCTTGCAATTTCTTTACCTATCTCCCTCTCTCTTTTGTTCTTATTTTGTATAAGCCTTTTTGTCTTTCAACGCTGAAATCTGTCCTGACTGAACAATGAATTTGAGGGACCTCTTAGTCCACAGCAGTGTGAAAACTGTCAACAGTGGCCATTTTGGTAGCCAGCCATGTAACCGGACATGATGCAAGACATGCCAGTATGTAATCCAAACACGTACAGTGTCATTTCCTAAAGCCATGTTCACCATCACCAATGGCTCTACATGCGAGTCACGGAATGTCATTTATGCTATTATATGCAAACGTTGCAATATTACTTACATTGGCCAAACTGCCTGTGACTGCCCTATCGAACATATATCAGACTTCCTAGACAGCGTCTTCCAGCCTATCGTAGAGCAGCTTCCTTCCTATTTAAAGGACACCAACCATGCCCTGACTACTTTTTCCTCTATCCAGCTTTCCCAAGACGGCACTTACCATTTATTTCTGTTAGATGTCTGTTCTCTATACACTTCCATTCCTCACTCTGATGGTCTCCAAGCTCTCCAGCTTTTCCTGGACAAGCGCACCTTACCCCTCTACCGCTACAGGGACTCTCCTCCATCTGGCAGAACTGGTCCTTCAACTCAATTCCTTTGAGTTCAGCGGTCAGTTCTTTGACCAAGTGAGTGGAGTCGTTATGGGCACCAAGATGGGTCCCAGCTATGCCTGCCTCTTCATGAGCTACTTGAAGTATCAGGTGTGGCAGCAGTATCCTGGACCTTTTCCATTTGTGTATCGTAGATACATCGATGATGGCATAGGTCTCACTGATATGCCAGAAGCTGACCTATATAGGTTCATTGACTTCATTAACCACTTCCACCATGCTTTCCAATTCACCTCTCACATCTCCACTATCTCTATCAATTTCCTAGACATTGCTGTCACCATCACCCCCCCCCCCCCCTCCCCCCACCTTAACACTTCGGTGTACTACAACCCCACTGATGCACACAGCTCCCTCTTGTATACTTCTTCCCATCCTCGGGCTTGTCATGACTCCTTGCCTTTCTCGCAACTTCTCCGCCTCCGTCGGTATGCCAAGATGATGATGACTTTCTATGCCGAGAACACAGGAAATGTTGGACTTCTTCCACAGGAGACAGTATCCGGAGGATGTTCTTACCTCTGCCCTAAAGCGTGTTCTCCCTATCTCACATCTACAGGCCCTCCAACCCCACCACAAAACCTCCTCTGATAGAGCCAAGTTAATATTGACCTATCACCCCCGCAGCGCTGCTATTAAAAGGATCCTTTATCACCACCTACCTCTTCTCCAAGCAGACCCAGTGGCACGGGAAGTGTTCAGTGAGCCACCCTTGTTGGCTTATAGACGAGTTAAAAATTTGAGGGACCTCTTAGTCCACAGCCTTGTGAAAACTGTCAACAGTGGCCATTTTGGTACCCAGCCATGTAACCGGACATAATGCAAGACATGCCAGTATGTAATCCAAAAACGTACAGTGTCATTTCCTAAAGCCACGTTCACCATCACCAATGGCTTTACATGCGAGTCATGGAACGTCATTTATGCTATTATATGCAAACGTTGCAATATTACTTACATCGGCCAAACGGGCACATGACTTGGGTATAAATTCTGCAGACACCTCTACGACATTTCTCGGTTGGGATCCACACCTGTAGCCATGCACTTCAATGGCCCTTACCACCACGGTGCCACTGACATCCAGGTGACAGCTATCAGATCCTGTTCCTCAGACGCCAACAGTCGGCTCCACCTTGAACAACGCCTCATCCATCTTATGGGCTGCCTTAAACCCCATGATTTGAACAACCAGCATTCTTTTGTCTGAGGCGTCCGTTTCTATCTAGTCCTATTTGTATCATGATTGCGATCACCATTGAAATAAAAATTAAAAAAAAAAATTAATATTACTTTTTCTTCATCTTCTCTCTCCTTATTTATTCCTCTCCATTTTTATTAATATTACTTTTTCCTCACTCAGTTTTCCAGTCCTTGTTTTCATTATTTTTTATTTATGCTTTAAATTTAGTATCTACTTCCGGTTTCCGGTTCAGTGGCAGACATTTTATTACCAACATATGACATACATCAGGTAGTGTTTTCTCTTTTTTTTATAGTTTTATGTTCTCTACTTAATTCTCACTTTCCGTTCTATTTTTCGTTTGTCTCTCCCTGACAAAGGCCTTGTGGTCACAACATAGGTTTTTTCTTGTCCTTTCTCCCAGTAAGAAGTATCACAATTTGTTTTTTTGTTTTTTTCATTCTACAGTTTTACCCCCCGTCTTACGGCAGTCCTCCTCCTATACTCATATCATACCTGACTGAGCAAAGGTTGTTACAGCATTCTCTGATAAATTTTCTTTGTCACCTTCACCTTTCTGCTCCCCATGGAGCATAAGCTTCCAATCTGTTCATGTCAAGCCCTCCTGTCCTCTGCTACCTTCTGTGTGCTGGAATGCCTGTTTCCTAATTGGATGGCTGATTTGAATAACCTGGTTATAACGAATGACTTGATAGTGTTGCGCTTGAAGCTTCGTGGCTAAGTTTCTACAGGATAAATCTTCTTTTTCTTCTTCTTTGTTTGTCCTGAAAAGGACGTTGGTTGTGTTGTGTCCGTTTACAGAAAAGCTGCGATATTTGCGCCTTACGGCCAACACATCCGACTTCAGCACTGCATTTTTGGGACCAGGTTAGCCTTCCCTCTTCGATCCTTACTCACTCAGCCAGACTGCAGTGATGCAGCCTGTTTCCAGGACCACCACTTGGAGGTGGAGTAGAGTCTTGGTCAGCTCTGGTTCGCTGACCCTGATGCAAGCAGTCTAGCTATGGGTCGCTAACTGCATTTCTCACTGCTGACGTGTCTTAGGTCCACAGGATAAATCAGAAAATAAATTCTGGTACATCATAAATAATGAAAAGAAGCATCATTTTTAGCAACAAAAATGAGTTAAAGAAAGATTGCATGCAATTACAAATCATAAATTACACAGTTCCCTAGCTGAAAACATCATTCTCACCTGAAAAGGCAAGCTCCAAAATGCATGAAAGCTAGGACAGAAGTTAAGTATCCTATCTGTGTCTGTGCTCATAAAATTAACAATTTCTCCTGAAGTAAACCTGGATTGCACCACACTGTTTACTGTTAATGACTTCCGGTAAATAGTAGTAATAAGTGCACTAGAATCTTGTACGCAACCACCTGAACATTGTAGTCAAATTGAGTTGAACAAATGGTGGACAGTAATGAGGACAGGCAAAGTCCTCCAGCATACAGATAACCTTTGTAAGTTTGGTCTGATCTACTTTCAATAAAACTCACTAAATAGTTCAACAATATTGGCCCAGCAAAGCCAAAACTGTCAGCAAGAAATTTCAAACTCCCCAACAGGAAATACTCTAGCCCAAATGCTGTTAATAAAGCCTTGAAGAGACTTTTAGATCTTCTTGAAACACTTGGATCCCTATGCTTTGATAAAGATTTTGTAGGTTCATGACATGAATCAAAGTTCTGTTCAATCAAGGGATCACTGGAAGAACTGCTTTGATAACTGTCAACAGACACATGGTTATCTAAGATTTCTGCTGTGGAAGTAGCAACATCAGAATGTGGCATGTCTGCATAGTTTCTCATGCTTCTAGTTAAATCATCTGGTACAGTTAAGTGTTTCGTGTCATGACCCATACTCTGCAGTACTTTCTCAAAATCTGTGTCCAGCCGATGTGTATTAAGCCTCTCTGGCAGTAAATAAAGGTCATCAACCCTAGAGATCTTCATCTCAGCACCCCGAGACATCAACCTCTGCACCCATTGAAATGTGAGCCAAGAGATGCAGCCAATGTTTTGCTCAGCAGTAACAGCTACACTTTCACTGGTTACACTTACAGAATTGTAAAACCTAATCCTTTCCCATGTCAACGGCTCCGATTCTCCTTCAGCTTCGTTGATCTGAAATGCCAGGTTGGTGTGATAGATCCTTCTTTGGTTTGGTATAACACTTATCACGTAGACCAGACATAATGCTTCACTGATGTAAGTAATGTATTCCTCTGTTGCACTGCCATACGCTGATGGAGATACATGCCTCAAGATCACTGTGTGGAAATGAACAGCACATGCTGCTAGAACTATAAGGAAAGTAACCAGCACACTCAGAGGACCTCTCAAACTGTTGCTGTGAAGGTATCGTAAATTCCACACATAGAAAGAATGCAACAACCAAGCTAAACATGAAATTCCTATCACTACACTCTCAGCGATACTTGGCAATTTATGCTCGGCTGCCACTGAGAAAATAACTTGGAACAATGGACTGGCTAATAAAAGCACTACCGTCAACTGCCGAAGAATTAAAAACCATGTCCAGCTCACATACAGGCTGCTTCCTCCCAGGCTTGTTCTGCGACGTCCTAAGTGATATGCGCTACTGATGGCAAGCAAGGCATAAGATGGTGCAAGTATGGCCACTTGTTCAAAGCAGTGGCCAAAATCGTTTCCATTCCATGAGTGAATGTCCTCCCCATGTCCACAAAAAAAGGACCAGTTCCAAGCATCTGTGGCTGAGAGACCAGGCATTTTGAGATTACCTCTTTTATACACTTCAGGTGATGATCTGTCAAAGATAAGGTAAATCTTTACATTCTAAAGCTGCAAATGTCACAAGTAAGTATTTATAAACTAAAAAAACAGGAACTTACTCCAGGAAATAATATTTCATTCATTATCAAATCTCCTTTATTACACCTTATGGAGCATGAAACTATCATTGTAGTAAAGACATGTGATATCCAAGAGATAAGAAATGAAAGAAAAATTAACGGTTACAGTCCAGAACAACTGAAGTGCTTTAGCAGCATCATTATCAAACAACGGAAATTTCATGAAATTTGAAAAAAACAAGACAGACTTTCCAGATTGGTTTCTTTTATCCCATAGTTAAAAACTGCAATAAAAATAGTAATGCTGGAAGATGCATCAACACAGAGAAAGCCGAAAGGAGTCTGTGTTGCTGACTAACCTTCTTTCTTCTAGAACTTCCAGATTTGGCACCTGGAATGTTCGGACATTAAACGAACAAGGGAAAGTGGCACAAGTAGCAGCAGAGATGAGGGAATATAAAATCGAGGTTCTGGGACTGTGTGAAACAAAGTGGAAGGGGGTAGACAGGAAGAAACTCATCACAGGTGAATTTGTGCTGTCCTCAGGACATGAAGACGAAAGTTCACACCACAGTGAAGGGGTAGCTCTTATGTTATCTAAAGAAGCACAGAAAGCACTCACTGAATGGGAAGCCGTTGGCTCCAGAATAATAACAGCTTCTATCAAAACAGCTAAAAAGAAAATAAATGTAAATGTCATCCAATGTTATGCACCAACTAATGACAAAGAAGAGTCTGTGAAAGAAACATTTTATACTAGACTACAGGAAATTATGGAAAAAGTAAAAAGAAGAGACATCACAATTTTGATGGGTGACATGAATGCAAAGATAGGTACAGTCAACACCAGCTTTGAAGAAGTCATGGGAAAACAGGGACTAGGAATAATGAATGAAAATGGGGAACTATTCTCAAACTTCTGTGCTTCAAATCAACTGGCTATAGGAGGAAGCATGTTTCCACATAAGAGAATACACAAGGCAACATGGATATCACCAGACCATAGAACAGAAAACCAGATTGATCATATATGCATAAACAAGAAGTTTAGATCATCATTGCAGGATGTAAAGGTATATAGAGGAGCAGATGTGGCATCAGACCACCACCTTCTGATAGCCAAAGTAAAAATGAAACTCAAGAGATATGCAGCAATGCAAAATTATAGACAACAATTTAATGTAGGACATCTAAGAAATCAAGAAACAAGAGACAAATTTGCGGTTACAATATCCAACAAATTTCAGGTGCTCCAACAGCTGGAAGATGCAGAGAATACAGAAGACTATTGGCAGCAAATCAAAACGGTATGGAATGAGACATGTGAAGAAATACTGGGGAAAAGGGAACGACAACAAAAAGCATGGATAACAACAGAAACCACCAATAAGATAAAAGACAGGAAAAACAAGAAAGCAGATTTAAACACAAGCAAAACCAGAAGTTCCAAAGCCAAAGCTCAAGAAGTGTACACAGAAGCAAACAAAGAAGTTAAAAGAAGTATCAAAAGAGACAAGAGGAAATATACTGAGGAGTTGGCAAGAGAGGCAGAAGATGCTGCAGCCAAAGGTAATATGAGAGAACTATATAACAGTACAAAGAAGCTAACGGGAAAATACAAGCAAACAAGTTGCTTCGTAAAAGACAAGAATGGAAAACTGCTCAGCAATATACAAGAGCAAATGAAGAGGTGGACAGAATATTTTGAGGACCTTCTCAATAGACCAGCTCCACAAAACCCCTCGGACATCCAGCCAGCAGAAGAAGAGCTACAAATTAACGGTGAAAGACCAACGAAGGAAGAAATAAAGAAAGCCATAAAGCTTCTAAGAGATGGAAAAGCGTCTGGACCTGATGGCATTCCAGCAGAGGCCATCAAAGCAGATATCGACACGGCTACAGAGATGTTATATAAATTACTTGGTAAAGTCTGGGAAAAGGAAGAGATACCGGCAGAATGGAAGGAAGGATATCTGGTTAAGTTGCCTAAGAAGGGAAATTTACAAGAGTGCACAAATTATAGAGGAATAATGTTACTTTCAGTGCCAGGAAAAGTATTAAACAGGATTATCCTTGAAAGATTAAAAGAGTCCATAGACAAGAAACTGAGAGATGAACAAGCAGGTTTTCGACAAAACAGATCCTGTACAGACCAGATAGCCACTTTGAGAATAATAGTTGAACAAAGTCTGGAATGGAATTCACCACTATACATCGGATCTGTGGACTACGAAAAGGCATTTGACAGTGTAGACAGAGAATCACTTTGGAAATTGATGAGGCATTATAGAGTTCCCCTGAAGATCATTAATTTAATAAAGAAAACATATGAAGACATGACATGCAGAGTTCTTCATGAAGGACAGCTTACAGAACCGTTTGGGATAAGAACAGGAGTGCAACAGGTATGCCTCGTCTCCATTTCTTTTCTTACTAGCAATAGACTGGGTTACGAGAACATCGACAACACACAACAGAAATGGATTTTGCTGATGACTTAGCTCTTCTGTCCCATAACCGTAATCAGATGCAGGACAAATTGAAAACACTCGATGAGAGGTCACAGCAATTGGGTCTGAAAATACACAGGGAAAAGACAAAGATAATGAGAATAAATGCAGGTAATGATAACAGGGTTGAACTTGAAGATACACCAATACAAGATGTAGAATCGTACACATATCTTGGTAGCAATATAGACAAAGTTGGAGGGACAGACAGTGATATCAAAATAAGAATACAAAAAGCAAGAGGAGCTTTCATTGCATTGGGAAATATACAGAGATCAAGAGAAATCGGATCCAACACGAAAATAAGAATCTTCAACTCAAATGTGAAGTCAGTCCTATTGTATGGCTCTGAGACATGGAGAACAATAAAGACAACTACCAAAAAGCTACAGACTTTCACAAATGGGTGCTTGCGTAGAATAGAGGGATTAAAATGGTATGACAAGGTTACCAACGTGGAACTGATGACAAGAACTAGACAAGTACCAGTGGAACAAGAGATGAGAAGAAGACGATGGCGATGGATAGGACACACACTGAGGAAACCTGTTGATAGCATTACAAGACAGTCCTTGTTCTGGAACCCCCAGGGCAAGAGAAGCAGAGGTAGACCAAGAAGCATATGGAGAAGAGAGCTGGAAACAGAGGTGAAAATGATAAGGAGAACGTGGAAAGAACTTGAGATGATGGCACGTGACAGGAGGACTTGGCATGTGTTTGTTGAAGGCCTATGCTCCTTTGGGAGTGGAGAGTTATGAATGAATGAATGGAAGATGCATCACTCTGGGTTGGTTTGAAAAATCAACAGGTAAGATCAGCAACGTGAAAATAAATAGAGCAAATAAAAGTTACAATGAACACATTGCAAATACATTTTGACAATACAAAGGATGTCTACTTCCATAAACAATCTTCCTCATGGCCATGATCAGAAAGACAACAGAGCATAAGCACAAGCAGATGGTAGACACTGAATATTAGCACCAATGAAACGTACTATTCAAAAATAGAGACACTATATATCCTAATTGTCTTTGGCTGATGCAGGTCGACTTGCCCAGAATCGTGATGCGTTCAGAGCAGCTGTAATGGAGACAACGTTCTGGAAAGAATATGTCACATGATGATGATGATATATCCTAATTACAACCTTTCAGAGTTTTAACTGCATATTTTTCTTCATTAAAGTCTTTTAAAATCTGTTTAATTCTGCCTTTTATAGGCTTTACCTTCTTCCACATACCTGTAACAGAGTTCTACCTAGAGCACGACCCAACATAGTAAAACAATATAGTAAAACAGTATATAACAAGAACAAAAATTAATATATAAGGATCAGTCTTTGATCCACTATCATTGAGCGTTAGCTCTTGGATAAGGATCAGTAAGGAAACTGAGGGTCTAGTGAGGTTCTTGTGATGCGTGTTGATAATGACAGATGAATAGTGAATTGGGTGTCATCCCAGGCTTTCCCTCCCTCCTTCCCCTTATTAAAAACATGACAGGTATGAGAGAGTACAAATTCTGGGTTTTGGGAAAACCCGCACGCACATCCACACAGTTTGACAGTTTTGATTTAATCGATTGGGACTAATTGGAGAGGCAAAATGCCATATTCAGATATTGAAAGTCAAAATTAGTATCAGAAAGTAGCGACACTACATAGCCTATCCTAATTACAACCCATCAGAGGTTTGACAAAATATTTTTTCTTCCAAAACTTACTTACTTACTTAGTCGTTCCCCTTCTACCGTGAGGTGTAGAGGTTTGGAAGAGAGAGCACCAGACTATCCTATCGGCTGTCTTCCTCCTGGCCTGGTTCCATTCTAGTCCTCGGTCCTTCAAAGATTGTCTAATGTTGTCCTCCCAGCGGACTCTGGGTCGTCCTCGGGGTATGGATCCTTGGCTCTTTGTTTCCCATGCTTGTCGTGGTATCCGATCTTCTCCCATTCTGCAAACATGGCCAAACCATCTTAATTGGGACTGTTCTACTTGGGTCTGCAGGGGGTAGGATTTAAGGCCTTGACGTATCGTCTGGTTGCGTACCATGTCTCTTCTTGTTACTTCAACCACCTTCCTCAGATACCTCATTTCTGAGGTTTGGATCTGGCTTTTATGGGTTGTAGTCATTGCTCATGACTCGCATCCATATGTCAAGACTGGGACATAGGTGGAGCGGTATACAGCCATCTTCGTTTTCTTACCAACCTCTCTCGATTTATGGCCTGAAAAAGTCTCCCAGCTGCTGCTTTTCGAGTGGCCAACTCTTCTTTGATGCCTCCCTTTCGGTCTATAATAGCTCCGAGGTATTTAAAGTGGTCGACCTGCTCCAGGACCTGTTCTCCCAGCTTAATCTGATGTCTTCTTTCTTCTCGTGATATCACCATGGATTTTGTCTTAGAGCTGCTTATGACCATCCCTCTCTTCTCCAGCTCTTCCTTCCAGACTTGCAGGTTGGATTGGAGATGTGCCTCTGATTTAGCAATCAGGGCAACATCATCAGCAAATGCCAGCTCTGAAATATAGACCTGTCTCATCTTCCAGTACCCCACTGAATACTTTCTTGTTCTCTCCTTACATGCCTTGATGACATCGTCCATAATGAGTATGAAGAGGTAAGGTGATAGGATATCACCTTGTCTTACACCAGTGGTGGTCCTGAACTCTTCTGACTTATGGTTTGCTGTCCTCACATAATTTCTGCAAGACTTGTAGAAGCTCTGTATAGCATGAATTAGAGGTGCTGGAATATTCTTCCTTGCCAAACATTCCCAAAGTTTGCTCCAGGGGACCCTGTCAAACGCCTTTTCCAGATCTATGAAACAAAGATGGATCTCACTCTTATACTCAAGGGCCTTTTCACTCAGCTGTCTGAGTGTGAAGATTAGGTCTTGAGTACTTCGGTTTGCTCGGAATCCGCACTGGACCTCATCCAATTGTGGCTCAGCTAGGCGTCGGAGTCTCTGCTCTAGGATTCTAGAGTAGATTTTACCAGGGACACTGAGAAGGGATATGCCTCTATGGTTTCCACACTGTCGATTGTCACCCTTTTTGAAAATTGTTTAGTGGTTATCGTTTCTGATGCTTGACCTTGCTCACCATCAAGGAGTTCTGAGAAATATTCTTTCCATCTTTCCATTACTTCCTTCGGGGCAGTAAGCAATTTGCCTTGCTTGTCCTTTATAAATTTGAGAGGGCATTGTTTTTCCTTCCTCATGTTCTTTAGGGTCTTATAGAACAATTTCTGGTTTTCTTGTACATCTTTTTCTAGCTTTTCTCCAAATTCTTCCCAGGACTTCTGTTTTGCTGCTAGCACTTTGTTCTTTGCTTCTGTTCTGAGTGTCACATATTCTCTATATTTTTCCATATGTCCTGTTGTGTTTTTAGCTCCTAAGTATTGTTTCCATGCCATTTTCTTCTCTCTTATTTTCTCTTTGACTTCCTCTGTCCACCAAGGTGTCCTCTTTCTCTGGTTCCCAAGTCGGACTTCACCGCATGCTTCTGCAGCAGCTGTCTTTATGATATTCTTGAATTTAATCCAGAGGGTTTCCAAGTCATCAGATCGTTCTTCTGTGTTGCTCACCGCTGCAGCAATAAGCCCCTGATATCTGGTCTTAATTTCCTGCTCTCTCAGCTTGTAGGTCCTAATGCTCATTTCTCCTGCTCGTTTACTTGGTTTCTTGCGTGATGTTGAGCAGTTCCTAGCCTGAGCAACTCTTTCAGTTGTTCGTTTGATTGTTAGCAGGTAGTGATCACTTCCAACCTCTGGCCCCCTCCAGACTCTTGCATCTCGGACATATTTGAATGAGCTTCTCCAAACAATGAGCTTCTTCCAAAACAATTTTTAAAAAGCCTTAGAATTGAGTGATTGTAATTGTTGACAACTGTAAATTTAAGTTTGTATTTTTGATACCGTGCAGCTTGCATTAAAAAAAAAAAGAAAAGGTAAAGGTAGTCCCATAGCAAATATTGCCATTAAGGAGTGAAGTGTTAGAGACTTCACTATACTAGGTTCAGCATCGAGAGGTGGGGTGACCAGTGCCCTTCCTCGCTACCATTTCCTTCCTTAACTCAAGTGAAAAGTCAGGTAACTGCCTCTCTTTCAACAATTCAAGCACTTAGAAACTTATGAGAATGTAGTAGACCTGATATAGCAGAGGAGATATTTCTGGCTACTACATTATTATATTCCAGAAAATGTTCAGTCTTAATCACTTGGATACCTTCACATGCTGGCATAGAGGGAAATGAAAAGGCAGATAAAGAAGCCAAGAAAAGTAGATCTGATAAAAATCTAATAAATGTAGGGATGAGTAAATCAGAGATTAAAAGCTTAATTAAAGATTTAATAACAGATGAATGGAAAGCAGAGTGGGATAAAAATCTGAAAGGAAGACATGCATATAAGATCTTCAAGAAACTTCTCAGACTACAGCAGGAAAAAGGCTATTTCAGAATAGAAGAACCTTACTGTACAGGATGTCTTCGAGGCAATAATATAGAACGTTTTTTGTTAAAATGTAAGAGGTATGAACAAATGAGAATACCAATATTAGATTATATGCAGGCATCAAATTTACCTATAAATATAGAAGAAGTGTTAAGAATTGACAGACCTCTAGGTCTGCATAATATAGTCAAACAATATTTAACATGAGCAAAGGTTAATAGGCCTATGGTAATTGGGAATGTGAAGATCTGATGCTGTTCTTACAATGCATATGACTTTTGACAGGTGAAAGACAATTAAATATCTGTTAAAGTCAGTTATATAACTGGAACCACCAGGCCTTTACACCCCTCCCCTTTAATATTATTCTTGTTCAGAGTTTCTTCTTGATTTTGTTCGGTTTTATCTCGTTTTTGTTTGATGGGATTTTTTTTTTTTTAACATATAAGCATATTTGGTAATTGTGATTTGCCCTTACAATGATTTGACAAGAATGATGCCACTTTGCCCTATCGGAAGTTGTTCATATTATTTGGAACTGAAAACAATATATATCCTAATTATAACCCATCGGAGGTTGAACAGGATATTTTCATCATTAATATAAATAAAAAATGTACCCATTCTCAGCTGGGTAGACTGAAGCGTGTTGATATCATGAATCGAACCTGGCATCTTTGCCACGAGAGACGAGTGCTATGCAAAATCAATGAAACATTAATATAAAACGTGCGAAATGTCAGCACTGACAGGAAGATATCTCATGCAGGTAAACAGGGAAGTTCTAATACTCGTGGCTGAACACTCAGCAGTGAATATGTGTATAACTGTATTAACTTAAACAACAATTCTATCATAACGAAGAAGTCTAACAACACTCTAGTAAATAATATGGTTGAATCACAGTATACTATGTGGATATAAAGATTCGGAAATAACAATCTATACATGCACTTCTGCGAATTTAGTTTTATTATTTATCATTTAAGCGGCGTCTGTGGCCTAATGGATATGAACGCAGTTTCATAATCCAGATATACCAGGTTCGAAACCTGCTGCAGGCGGTTTGGTAGCAGATCGCTTTGTGTGGATTTTTAACAATGGTATAAGCGCCGTACCGTTCAGAAAGCAATGGCAAACTACTGAATGACAAAAATTGCCTAGAAAAATCACAAACAGCCAATAAAAGCTGGGGTTGATTGACACGTCCTGTAAAGGATAAGCAACTAACTTTATTTATCATTTAAGTAATACCATCTGTTATTTTGCATTCCGAAAGGGCATGAAATACGTGTATCTGGTAAAACAACTAGCCTACCATCAACTCATAACTAGGCAGGTTATTCAATTTGTCACCGGAACAGATGGGGAAAAGCGAAGAGAGTAGTTTCCCTTCCTAGTAACAGATGTTCATCGCAGAAGTCTCGTAACCATAGAAGCAGGCGCAAAAGAGGTCTTCCGATTTTTTTAATTTTTAAAGACAAAGTATCCCGTTCAACTCTTGATGGGTTATAATTAGGATTACCCGTAGGTTTTCGATCCGCAGTGAATATGGGTATTTTAGAGATAATTTTTTGTTCCGGGCATTTCGCGGGGTATCGAAGTGGGTTTCCAATTGATAAGTATCGCACTACTATTATATATTTTTTCGCTGTCTTTCTTTCGCTGCGGTTGGAAACGTTTATGTTTATTTACACATCGATACCTCTTTGCGGAGAGGTCACTCACTCGACAACGCAGGACGAATGCCGGGGGGGCCGCTAAATGTAAATATTACCGTGAACAGAGTTCATTGTTCTAATTCCCGCAAGAGTCATTAGTGTAGTTGGACGTGATCTGATTAGCCTACAGCCTTAGTTTCTGTAGCCTACGTTTCTGCTCTATCTTGCTCGTGCTCTAATTAAACCAGAATCATCACTGCCTG
>JAMPIV010019122.1:50000-114695 GCA_024509875.1 Oreohelix idahoensis
AGTCTGGCGCTCTCTCTTCCAAACTCTACACGTCACGGTAGAAGGGAAACAACTAAGTAAGTAAGTAACACTTCTTTAAACGTAACTGTTTTAGCTATGAGACAACCTTTCATGTCTCTGGAAAACTGAATAGACACAGTTCAGAATTTGGGGATCAGAGCACTCTCATAAGACCATGGAGCTTCAAGCAGATAGTGCAAAGGTTAATGTGTGGTGTGGCATCACGCAGAATTGCATCAGTGGGCCATTTTTCTTTAGAGAAAAACTATTAATGCAGATGTTCACCATAACATTCTGAGGGAATTTGTGGTACCACAGTTGGAAAACCTATTACAGACTGTCATGTTCCAGCAGGTTGGTGCATCACCTGAATAAAGATGTATATACTTACCATGTTAGAAATTAAAACTGAGAAATTTTAAAATATTTACTAATTCATTTAAAAATAATAATAAACCCATCAAACACTTACAAAAATAACTATATTTTCCAAAACAAACTTTTGACTTTTCTGATCCCCTAGGTTACGAGTTTTCACTCTTTTTTTCCTTGTGAAAGTTACATATATTTTTTTTTCAGTTGCACTATATCTCCATACAGGGTGCTGGTGATGGAGGGGTTTGGTGGTAGCTATTGCATCCACAGGTCTCCTAGTGCCAGGCATTCCAGGAGGTGGTGTTCGACTGTTTCTTCCTTCTGTCTGTTACAGTGGTTGCAGTATTGTGCATGGTCTGAGGTCACTCTGTGCAAGTACTTGTTCAGAGGTATATGTCTTTTCTCAACCTGAAGATTGTACTCTGATCTCTGCGGCTTAAGTTGTTCAAACTATCTCTAGGGTTTGGCTGAGACATTTCTGCTTATAATGCTCTTGCAGTTGAGCTGGTGGCCTAGCGGTCCATCGTTTTTCTGTTGTGTATCATGTATTTTGTGGTTCTTAAGTTTATGAGAATGTTCGGTTGTGGCATATTTGCTCCTTTCTTTGCCAGTTTGTCAGCACTCTCATTGCCTGGAATGCTTAAATGGCCTGGTATCCACTGTAGAGTTGTGCTGATGCCATACGAGGCAAGTACATTGATTTCTTTAACTATGTTGGCTGTGGTTTTTTTTCGGCTGATGGGATCCAATTTTCAAGGGCTTGTAGAGCAGATAGCGAGTCAGAGAAGAGGACTAGGTTTTTTTGGATGTGCTGTTGTGTCTTTGTCTTTGTATCTTGCGATGATGAATGACAAGGCTTCCGATATTGCCTGAATCTAAGGGTCGTAATTTGAGCAGTATGATCCACAAGGTGCAGACAGCTGGCTTGTCCTGTCTGGAAATATTATGAGAGAGCCATAACCTGCAATGATGGTGGCCTTAAAAGCTGACCCGTCTGTGCACACATGGATCCAGTCTGTAGGGTAGGCATCGATGGTTTCCAGTGCATAGAGTTTTAGTGTGTTAGGGTCTGCTGACTTGTTTACTGAGTGGTCAAGGAGTTTGGTTTTTATCTGGGGCAGTATTTGGTGGATTGTATTCACTTTTCTTAATTCTTCTCTGTGTTCTGGTAGATAGTGTCTTGTATTTAATTCTTCCGCTATGAGTATTGGACACTTTTGTTTTAGTCTAGTTTTTTGTGTCCATTTGTCTATTTGTTCTCTGTTTGGGTGGTTTTAGAGGGAAACGTCTGTATCTTTCCACAGCTTTAATGGTTGCCTTTTCTCTTTTTATATCTAGTGGTTCTATATTTGCGTCAATCTCACAGGCTGCTGTTGGTGTTGACTTTATACCCCCACAGATGGAGGGCCTGGTTTTGTACTTTGTTAATCTGGTTACATTAAAACTATTGATGTAACCAGGTTAACAGAGTACAAAATCTTTTGGCCGAATACCATCACCAACCAAGATCTGCTTACTCGGAGCAAGTAAGAGGACATGCACACCATCATAGCTGGCAGACGCTGGAGCTGGGTTGGCCATGTCCTCAGAAGAGACCCCGATGCCATCACAAGAACAGCTATGCTATGGACCCCTGAAGGAAAACGAAAGAGAGGGCGACCAAAAACAACTTGGCGGAGGACTGTGGAGGCTGAGATGCAAAGAATGAACCAGAGTTGGGGCACTGTACGAAGGATGGCCACCGACCGAGCAAAGTGGAATCAATTTGTTGTTGCCCTACAAGACGCCACCAGGCATAATGGCCACTGACTGCTTTGATGGTCGGCGGCTAAGGATCAAAGAAGAAGAAGAACCTGGTTACAAGAGCATCTCAGATGCTGTTGTTTGCAAGGGGAGGTTGTAGTCCATTATAGATCTGATATATCCTATATAGAGCTGCCCAAGTGTTGTTTTGTTTGCTCCCTGTCTGTCTGTCTGCCTGCCTGCCTGCCTGTCTGTCTATCATCTTTAGCATGGAATTCCCTTCCCAAGTCTGTCAAAACTGATAATTACATATCATTCAAAATACGTCTGCATTCACGTCATGAAATCTTGTACACACATTTAACGACAATTCTGTTTCAGTTATTTCAACGTTTCCTTGAGCATTTACATGTCATCTTAATATTTTAAATTTTAAATTGAATTTTTAATATTAGGTAGCTTTATTGCTCTCTCTCTCTCTCTCTCTCTCTCTCTTTCCCTCTCTCTCCCTCTCTCTCTTTCCCTCTCTCTCCCTCTCTCTTTCCCCCTCCCTCTTCCTCTCTCTCTCTCCCCCTCCCTCTCTCTCCCCTCTCCCCCCTCTCTGTCTCTCTCTCTCTACCGTTTTCCAGAACAGTCCTTAATTTCTTGATGGAAATTTGTGTGTACTATTGTACAAGTATAGTGTATTCTGCCTGCAGTCATGGCACACTTGACACCAGTCGGACGATCTCATTGCATTTATACATGCTTAAAAAAAATAATGAATTTGCACATATCGTTTTAAACTTATTGTTATTACTATTTCTATTACAGGTTATTATGTTCACGTTTATTCACTTTGATCTGGGCAAGAGGCCGGCAAACCCCTGTCTCACCTCCAACAACAGACTAAGCATCACGGAAATGACAACACAGGGGGGAATGACAACACAGGGGGAAGTGACCTACGCAAGTCCGCCAATGATAACAAACATTAGCCAGACCAACCAAGTGACCTTCAACTTCATCACAGCCACAGCGATGCCCAGGGCTTCATGATTGCATCCAAAGGAGGTCAGTACACTATCTATAGTGCATTGTTTCAAAATATGGATATTGAGACATCTATCTGTTTGTTTGTCTATCTATCTATATGTCTGTCTGCCTATCTAGTTATCTTTGTACCTGTCTGTCTGTCAGCATGTCTGCCTGTCTTCCTGCCAGTATATCTATCCCATCTACCTGCCTACCTATCTCACACACACTCTTTCTGTCTGTCTGCCTGATCTCTCTCCTTTTCTCTCTCACTCTGTGTCTGCCTGCCTGCCTGTCTGTCTATAAGAAAAACAAGTAAACCCTATTCACTTAGCTTCACCAACACACTCTTTGATATATTACAAAAACATTCTGGTATGTTCTGACAGCCGGGAGCAGATCTAGCGTTAGATAAACTTTTCGAGTGTGAAAGTTTTTCTCTCTCTCTCTCTCTCTCTCTCTCTCTCTCTCTCTCTCTCTCTCTCTCTCTCTCTCTCTCTCTCTCTCTTTTACGAGGACAAAGAAATAGCCAACGTTACGGCCACAAGGCCTTCGTCAGGGAAAGGATAGAAAGTGAAGGCTAGATAGGACACATAAGAACTTAAATAAATATAAAAATTAAAAATAGGTGCTTCCCTGAAGGCGTCGAAGTCCTAAGGCTTTTGCTGCCCATGAACAGACGCGCGTGTTCGGAAAAGGAAGTTCCTTACATTTTTAGAAGAAGTGGATTCTGTTTACGGTGATCTCCTGCTTCATGCTGAGGTGAGATGGCTTAGTCGAGGAAAATGTTTAATAAGATTTTGTGAACTGAAGGATGAAATATTTGACTTCCTGCGAGACAACTTACCATGTTCAATTGATCTTCAAAATAAATTCAAAGAGATTCATTTCACTCAGCACTTGGCATTTCTCACAGATAAAACACAACATTTGAATGTAATAAATTTGCAGTTACAAGGAACAAGGCAAACAATTTTTCAAATGATGGGCTATGTTGATGGCTTCAAAAAGAAACTGAGCCTATTTAGTCTGTCTTTACAAAAGAATGACCTGTTTCAGTTTCCTTGTTGTAAACAGCTGTCTGAGAAAGAGAGTGTTAACTTCAGGAGGTACACAGATGACATTGAACAGCTGATTTCTGAGTTTGATCGTCGATTTCAAGATTTTGAGATGTTTCGTCCACAAATGGAACTTTTTAACAACCCATTCAAGTGCACAGTGGAGTCTCAGCCAGCAGAACTACTATTACAGTTATGTGAATGCCAATGTGACCCATTCATCAACACAACAGAAGCAACTGGAGCTGATTTGTGGAAATTACTACCAAATGAACGTTACCCACTTCTGAGAAAATGGGGCCCCAAAAGTGTGCTCTATATTTGGTAGCACATATCTTTGTGAGACAACATTTTCTGCCATGAAGCTTATCAAATCCAAGACAAGAAACAGATTAACTGACTCTGTATTATCCCATGTTCTCAGAATTGTTACGTCACAAATGGAAGTTGACTTCAAATCACTGGAAAAGTTTTGATAAGCCACACTCTTCACAATGAAATAACACACAAATGTATGTTTGAAATAAATAATTACATGTCATATTACAAATTACAAAACAAATTAAAACAACAGATTCATTATATTTTTTTTAACGGTAATTTCAGTCCGAAGACTGGTATACATGCCTTGGCAGATGTGCAGTACAGTAGTTTGCCATTGCTTTCTGTATGTGGTTCATTATATATGTAAAACTAAATCTCAGAACGTTATTTTTTAAGGATTTTATAGGTCTGGCCCTCTGGTGTTGCCCTTTACCATAATCTGGCGCTCGGCCAGCCTTAGCTTGGCCACCACTGGACTAGTGGATCACACTTGCACCTAGCCGCAGAGAGATTAAGAAAAGCCTTCACTACAATATCAGCCTATTGCAACTTGTGGAAACTGAAGATCAATGTCAGCAAAACTGTCTACACGATTTTCACTCCCAGCAACAAACTAGCAAGGACTAAAGTTAAAATCACTCTTGATGGTGCTAAAATCAGTTGTAAAGAAAATTCAATTTACCTTGGGGTCCAGCTAGACAGAAAACTAACAATATCAAAATAAGAATACAAAAAGAAAGAGGAGCTTTCATTGCATTGGGAAACATATGGAGAACAAGAGAAATCAAGTCCAACACAAAAATAAGAATCTTCAACTCAAATGTGAAGTCAGTCCTATTGTATGGTTCAGAGACATAGAGAACAACAAAAACAACAACCAAAAAGCTACAGACTTTTATAAACGGGTGCTTGCGTAGAATAGAAGGACTGAAATGATATGACAAAGTCACAAATGTGGAATTGATGACAAGAACCAGGCAAGTGCCAGTGGAACAAGAGTTGAGAAGAAGACGCTGGTGATGGATAGGACACACATTGAGGAAACCTGTTGATAGCATTACAAGGCAGTCTTTGTTCTGGAATCCACAGGGAAAGAGAGGCAGAGGTAGACCAAATAACATGGAAAAGAGTACTGGAAACAGAGGTGACAATGATGAGGAAAACATAGAAAGAACTGGTGCAGATAGCACAGGACAGGAAGACGTGGCATGTGTTTGTTGAAAGCCTATGCTCCTTGGTGAGCTTAAGGGTATTGATTGATTGATTGAAAAAAAGTTTTAGAAAAAAATATGTTTAAACTAGAAGTCTTCAAAAGATGTTAAACAAATTCTTGCACAATAAGACAACATAGTGTGCTTACTTCTTATTGTGTTTACACGTATATGCAATGAAAACTTCGTGATTTCAAAATAACAAGTTATTTGGGCGATAAGGAGGTTACAGAGATATTGTGGGTATAACCGAAGATAGCTCATTTTCCATTAGCGGTTAGAGCGATAACACCAGCATTTATTCTGAAATCGCACCTAGATTTAGAATTTATAGGTCCTGTCTAGGTGTCATTTTCGAAAACTTTCAGAAACTTTTAGAAAACGAAAACACATGCCCATGGGAGGAAGACATTGGGGGGGCGGGGCTTCACCTAGATTTAGAATTTTTTAGGTCCTGTCTAGGTGTTATTTTCCTTCATTAGTTGAAGTATGCCACCTAGATCAAATTTCTCTTTTTGGCCCAAAGTAGTTGAAAAAAACCACCTATGTGTCTTTAGGTGTTTTTTTTGAGGTATCTGTTTTTTTCAAAATTTAGCATGGCATTCATGACACAATTTCCATCTATTATATTGTAGCACATGTATAAAATTAAAATACTCCTAATATAAATGACAGAAAGAATGTGTTGAGCTGTATTCCACTCAGAATACTGTTATTTCTGATGATGCAACCACAAAAGCAGTTTCATTCTACTTCAGAGTTTTAGCAAGAACCAAATGAATAAGACATTTTTTTTGGTCTGTCTGACCTGGCGCACCACAAAAAATAGTCTTACTTTTTCGCATTTTTTAACATTTTTATTACTTTTCTTCGTAGCACACCCCCACTAAAACACATACATTTTTTTCTTTTAAAAGGATGCTTATTATTTTCTGTAATATTTTTTCTTATTGTGTATGTTCCGTGTGCTGTACTGTATAATTGCACTCAAATATGTTTTTACATTTTAATTATCATTGTCAATACTGGCAAGCATTCTGTAATGGTTGGAGGTTTTTTGACTTTGGAAAGGCATTTGACAGCATACACAGGGACAGCTTATGGAAAATACTGAGGACTTATGGAATCCCTAAGTACATAGTCTCCATCATTAAAAGCATGTATGCTAATTTCACATGCAGTATTTGGGAGAGCAATCTAACTTTTGAGATGACAACAGGAGTGTGGCAGGGATGCCCCTTATCAACCACTCTGTTTTTAACTGCCATAGACTGGGAGATGTGCCAGGCAACAGCGGATGCCCCTAGAGGAATAAGAAGGATAGCATTCTCTACACTGGAGAATCTAGAATGCGCAGATGACATTTCACTATTGACACACTTATATCAAGACATCCAAGAAAGAACAGATGGACTGAACAATCATAGTGGCTGCAGGACAATTCTCAAGTAACTTCAGAGCAGAGGCAGGCCTTGAAAACTGTAGCAGAGGTTATAATGACAAAGGAAAGCACAGAGAGAGAAGTTTCTTTCTTTACCGATGCACGGTCAGTAGTTGCAACGTTGAAAAGGTAAAATAATAAAGACCTGGATGACCTCAGAATAGTGCTCCACAAACTATGATAACAATTCAAAAGTGTAGTGATCCAGTGGATCTCATCTCATTGTAACAGCCCCGGCAATGAAGAGGCTGAGAGATTGACAAAAGGAAGGTGGAAATCTACCTCAGCCTGATGCAAGCGCAACTTTCGAGGAGTCAAAGAGTTTTATCAGAATCAGATACAGAAACAAATGGGATGTAGAGCATCCTGGTCACACACAAAATCATGCATACTACCAGCTCAACAGAAGAGAACAAGTGGTAATCTTCAGACTCCGCACTGGCCACAACAGATTGAGATACCATCTATTCAACAAACTAGTATCTCAATGAAAAAAAAAATTCAACGATCAGTGTAACTGTGGCACTGATTAAATGACTGCTGAACATCTGCTTCATTTTTGCCCAACATATGCAGAACAGAGAAAGCCAACACCAGTACCATTCATGGAAAAGCTCTACAGAGATTCAAATAGCCTGAAACTGACTACTGCTTTCTTTGAAAACATTCAAGTAGACGTCTGAGAGTGAACAATTATAGCCAACATATGGGACTAAACATTAATCTTAAGAAGACAGACGTCATGACACTCAATGTCAGAAAAAAATATATATAAAAATAAAGGACCAAGAGCTAGAAAATAAAATCCATTTACGTACTAAGGAAGCATACTAACACCAGATGAACAAACTAAGATATCTGTAGCTGAATTAATAAAACCAGAATAACTTTCACCTTTTACAAACAACTTCTGCAAATCTTGCCAATTCAGTACTACCACTAAATTAAAAATATACAAGAGCTGCATAATCTATGTACTTCTGTATGGGGCAGAATACTGGAGGGTAACAGAAAGGGAAATGTCCAAACTATCCTCTTTTCAGACAGCCTGCCTAGGGAACATTCTTCAAATTTTCTGGCTGAACACCATCACCAATGAAGAACTGCTAACTCAGAGCCACGAAAAAGACATGCGCACCATCATAGCGGGTAGACGCTAAACAAGAAGACATGCACACCATCATAGCGGGTAGACGCTGGACAAGAAGACATGCGCACCATCATAGCGGGTAGACGCTGGACAAGAAGACATGCACACCATCATAGCGGGTAGACGCTGGACAAGAAGACATGCGCACCATCATAGCGGGTAGACGCTGGACAAGAAGACATGCGCACCATCATAGCGGGTAGACGCTGGACAAGAAGACATGTGCACCATCATAGCGGGTAGACGCTGGACAAGAAGACATGCACACCATCATAGCGGGTAGACGCTGGACAAGAAGACATGCGCACCATCATAGCGGGTAGATGCTGGACAAGAAGACATGCACACCATCATAGCGGGTAGACGCTGGACAAGAAGACATGTACACCATCATAGCGGGTAGACGCTGGACAAGAAGACATGCGCACCATCATAGCAGGTAGACGCTGGAATTGAGTTGGCCATGTCCTCAGTCAGGACTCTAGAAGGAAAGTGAAAACAAGGCTGGCCAAAAGCCACCTGACAGAGAACTGTGAAGGCAGAGATGCTGAGCATGAACCAGAGCTGAGGCACCACACAAAGGATGGCTGCAGACTGAGCAAAGTAGAGACAGTTTGTTGCTGCCCTACAAGATGCCACCTGGCGTGATGTCTCTGATAGTTTTGTCAGTCAGTGGCCAAGGACCAAAGAAGAAGATATCTGACAATGGATGAACTAGAGTTGTCTTCACATCTTACCTCACAAGTCTCATGTCAAGTCCCAAGGCATTAAGAGTCTTAAGTAGAGTCTCAAGTCCCTAACAGTAGTCTTAAGTGCAGTCTCATTGATCTAAAACGGTTTTTGACTGCTACCATTTTGATTCGAACAATCACATCAATTGCTATACATAATAATGAAAGATATCTTTTATTTTAGTATTTTATTTACTTACAGTTTCCTTCTGATTAAACTCTGAGGTACTTATAATTTACCGATTTAAACAAAACCATTTTTGGATTTTCCCATATGAATGAGGACAGCGAAGTTAGTTCGAGATCATTGCCAAGTCCAGAGTTGAGCAGAGTCACAAATAAGAAAACGTGAGTCAAGTCGATGTGATGACTTAAGTCTGACCTGACTTGAGTTTGAGTCGATCGACAATAGAAAACAGGGATGAACACTTGAAAGAATATTTATTCCTTAACTTTAGCCAATAGTTTGATATAAGCATTCCCTCCGTAGCTGTATGTTGGAATTGAGATCACAGTCTTCAAGCAGTCGTATCTAAGAAGGGTTCTGCATACATGCAGTAAGCTCATTGCTTATAATGAACTGTTATAGAAACCAAAACTGCAAGAGCGCATGAAGTACTGTTGTGAAAGACAGAATTCGCTTCATAATAAATTAATTGGATTAGTGTGCTATTTTTGTGAAGGCAAAGTGAAAAGTAGGCTGTTTTTTTTTATGTAGTGAGTTAGTGTGACATTTTTGTGAAGTGAAAAATACAATGCCTTCTTACCTAGAAGGTTAGTGCATCATTTATGTGAAGGCAAAATGAAAAATACACTGCATTTTTATAAATTGGGTTATTGCTATTCTCCTGCTAGCGAAGTAAAGAATAAGCTGTGTTCTTATAAAGTTGGTTAGTGCGTGATTCTCCTAAAGACAAAGTGAAATATCTTTTCCAAGTCATTGAATACAAAAATGAATTATTTTGAATCCTTTTACTTCTTCTGTCTGTTTAGCTTTTAGTCCTAGAGAAGACAATCTTGCAATGATAAAAACCTGTATCTAACTAAAATAAATTGTTCTCAACTATGTAGTACCCATTGTCTTGCTTCATTCTAATCTGCAGATAATTTCTCCATACATTTTTGTCTGCAAAATAATGTCTCAAGGTTAACCTGTCTGCATTATTTTTCCAGGTATATCTGTTGGAACAGTTGCAGTTGTGATGGTATGGCCGTGTCTGCAGGAGAAACATAGGAAACCCAGGGCCAAGGATCTAGACCTCGGGATGGCCCAGAGTTAGCTGGAAGGACACCATCTACCTGTCTACGAGTGCAGCTGATTGGAGAGCATGGCAAGTGTGGCTCACTGCAAGATAAGTTCTTTAATTACTTTTGTGTGAGTAGGGAGTGAAAAGAGGACAATTTCGACATTTCCTTCTCTGTAACTCTCCAGCATTCTACATTATAGAGAAGCACAGAAAGCACACAGCTCTGATATAATCTTAATTTTGCACTTGTGCTATATTGAGAGGACTTCCAGATGTTGTTTAGGCTAAAAAAGGCTGTTCTTGCCTTATTCATTCTGATGTTGATGTCTTTGTCTGTGCCGCCGTCTGGTGTTACTATGCATCTTAGGTATGTGAAGGTGTCTGTCTGTACCAGTTGCTGATTCTTTACTGATATGGGCTCATGGTTGCTCACATTGAGCGTCATGACCTCTGACTTCTTTAAATTGATGTTCAACCCACCTGCTGGCTAAACTTATTAAGTCTTTTCATTTTTTCCTGGATGTGTTGATGTGAATGTGCTAGTAGTGCAGTGTCATCTGCATATTCCAGATCTTCCAATGTAGAAAATGTAGTCCATCTTATTCCTCTTGGACTGCCCTCTGTTGTCTGGCGCATCACCCAGTCTATGACTGTTAAAAATAGAGTGGTTGATAAGGGGCATCCCTGTCGTACTCCTGTCTTCACCTCAAAGGTTAGGTTGCTCTGCCCAACACTACACGTAAAGTTGGCATAGAGGCTTTTTATGATTGACACTATGCAGCTTGGAATTCCATAAGCCCTCTGACCGAGCCGAGTGGAATCAATTTGTTGTTGCTCTACAAGACGCCACTAGGCTTGATGGCCACTGACTGCTTTGACAGTCGGCGGCTAAGGATCAAAGAAGAAGAAGAGTGGGGAGTGAGTTTAGTGTAACTGAGTGTTACTAGTGTGTTTGTGGTACTGTGTTGACTGGTACTGCCGACAAGGGTGATGTCAAAACTGTTGGGCTTACTGTTAGTGGCCAACGTGTTTATAATAAAGTGAATGTTAGTGGGTTTTTAATGATGATGAGGACAGTGTCAACTCAACAGCAATGACTGGGTCATAAAGCTGACCAACTGGTAAGTCAAGCAGGCTGGACCCATTGTTTGACGATAATTTATGTCACAGTTTATTGTAGACGAGGTACAGACATCATAGGCAGGTAGTAACAATTCATACAAGTACGTTTCATGGCAGAAAATACATCATCAAGTAAGCATTGATATGGCCGTTGATTGACAGCACTGGCCATTATAGCATCAAGGTCAACTGCTTGACAGAATAAAGGACACTGTCATCTTATATATTATTCTGACATCTTAATCTGCTCCTGATGTCAGAGGGTCGTACTAGCAGCTGCACATGTTGAGTTCAGTTGAAGCTCTGCCGTAACATACAGGTTTGCAAGTCTCTGGAGAGTGAATTGAGTGTGGCTGACTGGAGAGTGCTGTGTACCAGAGAGAGGGATTTTGGCTGATTGCAGAGAATGCTGAGTGCAGCTGACTGGAGAGAGTGGTTTTAGCTGATTGTAGAGTGTGATGAGTGTGGCTGCTTGGAAAGTGAAGTTGGTGCGGCTGACTGGAGAGTGAGATGAATGTAGATGACAGGATAGTATGGGGAGTGCGGTTGAATGGAGAGTGCGGCTGACTGGAGAGTTTGGTGTGTGTGGCTGTGAGTGTGGAGTGTGTGAGTGAGTGCAGCTGCCTTTAGAGTGTGACTGACTGGAGAGAGTTGTGAATGCAGTGAACTGGAGTGTGGCTCACTGGTTAGAGTGGTGAGTGCTGCTAACTGATCTTTGCAGCTGACTGGAGAGTGTGTGATTGGTGAGTGTAGCTGACTTATGAGAGTGGTGTGAGTCTGAGGAGAGGTGGCCAGTGTCACTGAGTGGTGAGTACTGACTGGAAAGTGGTACAAGTTTGGCTGACTGGAGAGTTTGCTGTGGGAGAATTTGTTGAGTGTGGCTGATTGGAGACAGTTGTGAGTGCAGCTAACTGAAGAGAGTGGTGAGTGGCTGTCTGGAGAGTGATATGAGTGTGGCTGACTGGATGTGTGGTGGTGAGTGCAGGTGACTGAAGAGAGTATGAGTGTGGCTACTGGAGGGTGAGATGAATGTGACTGACTGGAGAGTGCAGCTGACTGGTGATTGTAGATGACTCAGGAGAGTGGTGTGTTTGGCTGATTGGAGAGAGTGGAGTGTGCAGCTGACTGGAGAGTGGCAAACGTCACTGAGTGGATAGTGTGGCTGACTGTAAAGTGGTACAAGTTTGGCTGACTGGAGAGTTTGGTGAGTGCTGCTGGCTAGAGAGTTTCTTGAGTGCAGCTAACTGGTGAGTGTGGCTAATTGGAGAGAGTTGTGAATGCAGCTGACTGAAGAGAGTAGTGAGTGGGGCTGACTGAAGAGTGTGGCGAGTGCAGCTTGTTGGAGAGTTTGGTGCGCACGACGGTGTGGGGTGTGATGGGAGTGTGGGTGAGTGAGAAGTGTGGCGAACTGGTGAGTGTGGATGACTGAAGAGAGTGGTGAGTGTGGCTGACTAGAAAGTGTTGTGAGTTTGGCTGACTGGAGAGTGTGGTGAATACAGCTGACAGGAGAGTGAGGTAAGTGCGACTGACTGGTGAATTTGGCAGTGTGCAACAGATTGAGGAGTAGTGAGTGCAGCTGACTGGAGAGAGTGGTGAGTGTGGCTGACTAGAGAATGTGGCTGATTGGAAAGTGGTGAGTGTGAGTGACTGCAGAGTGATGTGAATGTGCAACTGATTGGTGAGTGAAGTAGTGCGATCTACTGCTTCTCTCTTTTCTTCTTCTTTTGATGGTTGTGACTGGATGATTGGATTGTAGTCTCCCTGAGTTGGTGTATGAGCAAATGAAGTTCATCTTCTGCTCTCCCTCCATTTCTTTTGGGAGATTGGTGATTGTGATGTGTCTGAGGAGTTAGATGAGTGTTTCTAGAGAATGAGGTGTGTGTGTTCTTCTTTGTCTTCTTTGATTTCTTCTTCATTCCATTCTTGTGCCCCTGTTCTTCCCTGAAGCATA
This sequence comes from Oreohelix idahoensis, assembly GCA_024509875.1. NCBI lineage: Eukaryota > Metazoa > Mollusca > Gastropoda > Stylommatophora > Oreohelicidae > Oreohelix > Oreohelix idahoensis. Next base: position 63,368 of record JAMPIV010019122.1, read on the forward strand.
TCCTCCCAATTATTCTGCCATCGTTTTTCTCCCCACTCTTCTTCGCCCCTTTTTTTATCTTTCTATTCCCCCCTTCATCTTCCCCCTTCTTCTTTTCCCACTTCTTCACTCCATCTTCGACCGTTCCCCCCCTTTCTACCCATTCTTCTCCCCCTCCCGATTTTTCTCCTTTGTTTTCAACCCCTTCTTTCCTCATTCTCACCTCTGTTCTTAAGAAAGACGAAGAAGAAGAAGGCGCCCTTCTTCTTCGTCATTTTCTTCTTCCTCAAAATTCTCTTATTTCTTCTCTTTATACTAACCCCATTCTTCTGCCCTTTCTTCTCCCCCATTCTTCTCCCACATCTTCTCCCACCATTCTTCTCCCCTTTCTTATTCCCCATTCTTCTGCCCCCTTTCTTCTGCTCCTTCTGTTTAACCCCTTCTTATTTGCCTCTTCTTCTCGTCCCTCCTACTTCCTCCTTTGCCTCTAGTTTAACCCCATTCATCTTCCCGTTTTTTTCCTTCCATTCATTTCCCTTATCCTTCTCCCCATTTTGTTTTTCTTATTTGCCTTTGCTTCTATCACCCGTGTGTTACCGGGGCCCGAAAGGGGAGCAAAGAATAGTAACACTGCACCCTACCATGCATGTCGTAAAAAGCGACTAAGGAGGGTTGGGCATGGGGCTGTTTACCCCATCCCGTAAAAACTTCACAGACAAGTCTGCTTCTAAGTTCCCTTTTCTCCACCCTTCTTCTCCCCCGTTCTTTTTTATTCCATACCCACTTCTTTTTCATGCCTTCTTCTTCATTCGTTCCGTTCTTCTATGCCCAATTTTCTTTTCTCCATATTTTCTTCTACTTCGTCTCTTCTTCTTTGTCACTTTTTCTCTCCTCTTCTTTTTTTTTCTTGCTCTTCTTCTCGAAGAGTGAGGATTGTGTGAGGGGAAAGTGAGGTTTGTATGGTTGATGAGTGTGACTGAAGAGTGAGATGTATGATTGGAGATTGAGGTGCATATGAATGGGGATCAGAAGTGAGCTGTGTGTGGCTCTGGAGTAAGGTGTGTAAAAGTGGAGTGAGGTATGTAGGTAGGGAATGAGGTGTGTGGTGGGTAGTGAAGTGTTTGGGTGGGTAATGAGGTATGTGAGTGGGGATTGAGGTGTATGAGTGGGGAGTGAGATGTATTAGGGAGTGAGGTATGTGAAGATGTGGGGAGTTTGAGTGTAGGAAGTGGAGTGAAGTGATGTGACTACTGATAAGTGAGTGTGTGAGTGGGGGATTGTGGAACACTGTGTGATGAAGTGAGCCTGGGTGAGTGAGTGTAACTGGAGTGAGTTGTTTGTGATTGAGTGAGTGGAGAGTTTAGAGTGCAGCTGACTGGAGAGAGTTGTGAGTACAGCTGACTGGAGAGTGTGGTGAGTGTAGCTTATTGGAGTGTTTGGTGAGTGTGGCTGTCTGGAGAGTAATGTGAGTGGCTGACTGGAGAGTGGTGTATGGGTGGGTAATGTGGTGTGTAAGTGGGGAGTGAGATGTGTGATATTAGATTGAGGTATGTGAGTAGAGAATGAGTGTGTGAGTGCAGAATGAGGTGTGTGAGTGGGTAGTGAGTTGAGTATGACAGAATTTGGAGTGAAGTGAGTGTGGCTGACTAGGGAATGCACGGCAGACTAGTTAGTGTTGTGTGTACATCTGACTGGAGAGTGTTGAGTGCAGCAGACTGGAGTAGTGGTGACTGACTGGAGAATAGGTGAGTGAGTGTTCTGACTGGGGAGTGTAGTGCTGCATGGCTGACTAGGGAGTGTGGTGTGTGGGTCTGACTGGAGAGTGTGGTAAGTGTGGCTGACTGGAGATTGGTGCCTGTGACTGACTGGAGAGTGAGATGTGCACTGACTGAGGAGTGTGGTGAGGCTGACTGGGGAGTGAGTTTAGTGTGGCTGGTGAGTGAAGTGAGTGTGGCTGACTAGAGAGAGCAGTTTTGGCTGACTGCAGAGAGTGGTGAATGTGGCTGACAGGAGAGTGTTTTGAGTGCAGCTAATTGGAGAGCATGGTGAGTGTGGCTGACTAGAATGTGATGTTGGGGTTGACTGGAGAGTAAGATGAGTGTGGCTGACTGGAGAGTGATGTCTGCAATTGACTGGAGAGTGGTGAGTGCACTGACTGGGGAGTGTGGTGAGGCTGACTGGGAAGTATGATGAGTGTGGCTAACTGGGGAGTGCCTGGTTAACTAGGGAGTGTGGTGTGCATGGCTGAGTAGGGAGTGTGGTGTGTGCATCTGACTGGCAAGTGAGTTGAGTGTGTCTGATGAGTGAGGTGAGTGTGGCTGACTGGGGAGTGTGGAGAATGAGATAAGTGTGGCTGATTGGAGAGTGTGGTGACTGAGGTGATTGCAACTGGTGAGTATGACTGACTGGAGAGTGAGGTGAATATAGCTGACTGGAGAAAGGTAAGTGCGACTGACTGGTGAATGTGGCAGACTGGAGAGACAGGTGAGTGTGGCTGACTAGGTAGTATGTCGAGTGTGGTTAGTCTAAGTGTGATTTGAGTGTGGCTGACTGGAGTGTGCAGCAGATTGAAGAGTGGTGTGTGCAATTGACTGGAATGAGTGGTGAGTGTGGCTGATTGGAGAGTGGTGAGTGTGACTGACTAGAGAATGTGGCTGATTGGAGAGTGGTGAGTGTGACTGACTTGAGAATGTGGCTGATTAGAGAGTGGTGAGTTTGACTGACTGGAGAGTGAGGTGAATGTGTGACTGATTGGTGAGTGAAGTAGTGCGACCTACTGCTTCTTCTTTCTTTTCTTCTTCTTTTGATGGTTGTGACTGGATGATTGGGTTGTAGACTCCCTGAGGTGGTGGATGAGCAAATGAAGTTCATCTTCTGCTCTCCCTCCATTTCTTTTGGGAGACTGGTGATTGTGATGTGTCTGTGGAGTTAGTTGAGTGTGTCTGGAGAATGAGGTGTGTGTGTTCTTCTTCATTCCATTCTTCTGCCCCTGTTCTTCCCCAAAGCATCTCCTTCCCATTATTCTGCCATCGTTTTTCTCCCCTCGATCTTCTTCACCCCTTTTTTTTATCTTTCTATTTCCCCCTTCATCTTCCCCCTTCTTCTTTTCCCGCTTCTTCACTCCATCTTCGACCGTTTTTCTCCACCTTCTTTTACCCATTCTTCTCCCCCCATTCTTCTCCCCACCATTTCTTCTCCCTTGTTTTCAACCCGTTCTTTCCTCGTTCTAACCTCTATTCTTAAGACGAAGAAGAAGAAGGCGCCCTTCTTCTTCATCCTTCTTCTCCCTCAAACTTCTCTTATTTCTTCTCTTTTATACTAACCCAATTCTTCTCCCACCATTCTTCTCCCACCATTTTTCTTCCCCTTTTTTATTCCCCGTTCTTCTCCCACCATTCTTCTGCACCCTTTCTTCTGCCACCTTTCTTCTGCTCCTTGTTTTTATCTCTTCTTCTTTGCCTCTTCTTCTCCTCCCTTCTACTCCCCCCTTTAACTTTGCCTCTAATTTTCCCCCATTCATCTTCCCGTTCTTTTCCCTCCATTCATCTCCCTTATCCTTCTCCCCATTTTGTTTTTCTTATTTGCCTCTGCTTCTACCACCCGTGTGTTACCGGGGCCCGAAAGGGGAGCAAAGAATAGTAACACTGCACCCTACCATGCATGTCGTAAAAAGCGACTAAGGAGGGTTGGGCATGGGCTGGTTACCCCATCCCGTAAAAAACTTCACAGACTTTGGACAAGTCTGCTTCTAAGTTCCTTTTTTCCACCCTTGAGGGGTCTTCTCTATTCCATACCCACTTCTTTTTCACGCCTTCTTCTCCTTCAGTTCTTCTATGCCCAATTTTCTTTTCTCCATATTTTCTTCTACTTCGTCTCTTTTTCTTTGTCCCTTTTTCTCCCCTCTTCCTTTTTCTTCTTGCACTTCTTCTCGAAGAGTGAGGATTGTGTGAGGGGAAAGTGAGGTTTGTGTGGGTGATGAGTGTGACTGAAGAGTGAGATGTATGATTGGAGATTGAGGTGCATATGAATGGGGATTGAGGTGTGTGTGTGTGACTCTGGAGTAAGGTGTGTAAATGTGGAGTAAGGTTTATAAGTAGGGAATGAGGTGTGTGGTGGGTAATGAGGTGTGGGGAGTGAGGTGTATGAGTGGGGAGTGAGATGTATTAGTAGGGAGTGAGGTATGAGTGGAGAGTAAGATGTATTAGTAGGGAGTGAGGTATGTGAGTAATTAATGAGATGTGTGAGTGGGGAGTGAGTTGAGTATGACAGAATTTGGAGTGAAGTGAGTGTGACTGACTGATATGGGAGTGAAGTGTGGGTGACTGGTGAATGTGTATATGTGGCTGAGTGGGGCTGACTGGAGAGCATGGTGAATGCAGCTGATTGGTGCATATGGTTGAATGGTGAGTGCGGCTGACTGGAGAATGAGATGAGTGTAGATGACAGGATAGTATTGAGAGTGTGGGGGACTGGAGAGAGTAGTGAATGTGGCTGACTATAGAGTGTGGTGAGTGGCTCACTGGAGAGTAATGAGTAGCTGGCTGGAGTGTGTAGTGAGTTTGACTGACTGGAGAGTGTGGCTCACAGGTGAGTGTGGTGAGTAAGGCTGACTGAAGTGAGATGAATTTCTGACTGGTTAGTGTGGCTGGCTGGAGTGAGTGTAGCTGACTGGGGAGAGGGTTGTGTTTGGCTGATTGGAGAGAGTGGAGTGTGTGGTGAGTGCAGCTGACTGGAAAGTGGTACAAGTTTGGCTGACTGGAGAGTTTGATGAGTGCAGCTGACTGGAGAGAGTTGTGAGTACAGCTGACTGAAGAGAGCAGTGAGTGTGGCTGACTGAAGAGTGTGGTGAGTGTAGCTTATTGAAGTGTTTGGTGAGTGTGGCTGTCTGGAGAGTAATGTGAGTGGCTGACTGGAGAGTGTGGTGTATGGGTGGGTAATGTGGTGTGTAAGTTGGGAGTGAGATGTGTGATATTGGATTGAGGTATGTGAGTAGAGAATGAGTGTGTGAGTGCAGAATGAGGTGTGTGAGTGGGTAGTGAGTTGAGTATAACTGAATTTTGAGTGAAGTAAGTACGGCTGACTAGGGAATGCGCAGAAGACTAGTTAGTGTTGTGTGTGCATCTGACTGGAGAGTGTGTTGAGTGCAGCTGACTGGAGAGTGGTGACTGACTGGAGAATGGTGAGTGTTCTGACTTGGGAGTGTAGTGCTGCATGGCTGACTAGGGATTGTGGTGTGTGGGTCTGACTGGAGAGTGTGGTAAGTGTGGCTGACTGGAGATTGGTGCCTGTGACTGACTGGAGAGTGGGATGTGCACTGACTGAGGAGTGTGGTGAGGCTGACTGGGGAGTGAGTTTAATGTGGCTGGTGAGTGAAGTGAGTGTGGCTGACTAGGGAGAGCAGTTTTGGCTGACTGCAGAGAGTGGTGAATGTGGCTGACAGGAGAGTGTTTTGAGTGCAGCTGATTGGAGAGCATGGCAAGGGTGGCTGACTAGAATGTAATGTTGTGGTTGACTGGAGAGTAAGATGAGTGTGGCTGACTGGAGAGTGATGTCTGCAATTGACTGGAGAGTGGGGAATGCACTGACTGGGGAGTGTGGTGAGGCTGACTGGGAAGTATGATGAGTGTGGCTAACTGGGGAGTGCCTGGTTAACTAGGGAGTGTGGTGTGCATGACTGAGTAAGGAGTGTGGTGTGTGCATCTGACTGCCAAGCAAGTTGAGTGTGTCTGATGAGTGAGGTGAGTGTGGCTGACTGGGGAGTGTGGAGAATGAGATAAGTATGGCTGATTGGAGAGTGTGGTGACTGAGGTGATTGCAACTGGTGAGTGGGGCTGACTGGAGAGTGAGGTGAATACAGCTGACTGGAGAGTGAGGTAAGTGTGACTGACTGGTGAATGTGGCAGACTGGATAGTCAGGAGAGTGCAGCTGACTGGGTAGTATGGTGAGTGTGGCTAGTCTAAGAGTGATGTGAGTGTGGCTGACTGGAGTGTGCAGCAGATTGCAGAGTGGCGAGTGCAGCTGACTGGAGAGAGTTTTGAGTGTGGCTGATTGGAGAGTGGTGAGTGTGACTGACTAGAGAATGTGGCTGATTGGAGAGTGGTGAGTGTGACTGACTTGAGAATGTGGCTAATTAGAGAGTGGTGAGTTCGACTGACTGGAGAGTGAGGTGAATGTGCGACTGATTGGTGAGTGAAGTAGTGCGACCTACTGCATCTTCTTTCTTTTCTTCTTCTTTTGATGGTTGTGACTGGATGATTGGGTTGTAGACTCCCTGAGGTGGTGGATGAGCAAATGAAGTTCATCTTCTGCTCTCCCTCCATTTCTTTTGGGAGACTGGTGATTGTGATGTGTCTGTGGAGTTAGTTGAGTGTGTCTGGAGAATGAGGTGTGTGTGTGTTCTTCTTCATTCCATTCTTCTGCCCCTGTTCTTCCCCAAAGCATCTCCTTCCCATTATTCTGCCATCGTTTTTCTCCCCTCGATTTTCTTCACCCATATTTTTATCTTTCTATTTCCCCCTTCATCTTTCCCTTCTTCTTTTCCCGCTTCTTCACTCCATCTTCGACCGTTTTTCTCCACCTTCTTTTACCCATTCTTCTCCCCCCATTCTTCTCCCCACCATTTCTTCTCCCTTGTTTTCAACTCATTCTAACCTCTATTCTTAAGACGAAGAAGAAGAAGGCGCCCTTCTTCTTTGTCCTTCTTCTCCCTCAAACTTCTCTTATTTCTTCTCTTTTATACTAACCCAATTCTTCTCCCACCATTTTTCTTCCCCTTTCTTATTCCCCATTCTTCTCCCACCATTCTTCTGCAGCCTTTCTTCTGCCACCTTTCTTCTGCTCCTTCTTTTGAACCCCTTTTTCTTTGCCTCTTCTTTGCCTTCCTTCTACTCCCCCCTTTAACTTTGCCTCTAATTTTGCCCCATTCATCTTCTTGTTCTTTTCCCTCCATTCATCTCCCTTATCCTTCTCCCCATTTTGTTTTTCTTATTTGCCTCTGCTTCTACCACCCGTGTGTTACCGGGGCCCGAAAGGGGAGCAAAGAATAGTAACACTGCACCCTACCATGCATGTCGTAAAAAGCGACTAAGGAGGGTTGGGCATGGACTGGTTACCCCATCCCGTAAAAAACTTCACAGACTTTGGACAAGTCTGCTTCTAAGTTCCTTTTTCCACCCTTCTTATCCCCCACTCTTCTCGATTCCATACCCACTTCTTTTTCACGCCGCCTTCTCCTTCCGTTCTTCTATGCCCAATTTTCTTTTCTCCATATTTTCTTCTACTTCGTCTCTTTTTCTTTGTCCCTTTTTCTCCCCTCTTCCTTTTTCTTCTTGCTCTTCTTCCCGAAGAGTGAGGGGAAAGTGAGGTTTGTGTGGTTGATGAGTGTGACTGAAGAGTGAGATGTATGATTGGAGATTGAGGTGCATATGAATGGGGATTGAGGTGTGTGTGAGACTCTGGAGTAAGGTGTGTAAAAGTGGAGTGAGGTATGTAGGTAGGGAATGAGGTGTGTGGTGGGTAGTGGTGGGTAATGAGGTGGTGAGTGGTGGGGGAGTGTGGTGTAAGAGTGGGAGGATTGAGGTGGAGTGTATGAGTAGGGAGTGAGGTATGTGAGTAAGGAATGAGATGTGTGAATGGGGAGTGAGTTGAGTATGACAGAATTTGGAGTGAAGTGAGTGTGACTGATGGATAAGTGAGTGAAGTGTGGGTGACTGGTGAGTGTGTATATGTGGCTGAGTGGGGCTGACTGGTTAGTGTGGCTGGCTGGAGTGAGTGTAGCTGACTGGGGAGAGGATTGTGTTTGGCTGATTGGAGAGAGTGGAGTGTGTGGCAAGTGTGGCTGACTGGAAAGTGGTACAAGTTTGGCTGATTGGAGAGTTTGATGAGTGCAGCTGACTGGAGAGAGTTGTGAGTACAGCTGACTGAAGAGAGCAGTGAGTTTGACTGACTGGAGAGTGTGGTGAGTGTAGCTTATTAGAGTGTTTTTTGATTGTGGCTGTCTGGAGAGTAATGTGAGTGGCTGACTGGAGAGTGGTGTATGGGTGGGTAATGTGGTGTGTAAGTGGGGAGTGAGATGTGTGATATTAGATTGAGGTATGTGAGTAGAGAATGAGTGTGTGAGTGCAGAATGAGGTGTGTGAGTGGGTAGTGAGTTGAGTATAACTGAATTTTGAGTGAAGTAAGTACGGCTGACTAGGGAATGCGCGGAAGACTAGTTAGTGTTGTGTGTGCATCTGACTGGAGAGTGTGTTGAGTGCAGCTGACTGGAGAGTGGTGACTGACTGGAGAGTGGTGAGTGTTCTGATTGGGGAGTGTAGTGCTGCATGGTTAACTAGGGATTGTGGTGTGTGGGTCTGACTGGAGAGTGTGGTAAGTGTGGCTGACTGGAGATTGGTGCCTGTGACTTACTGGAGAGTGGGATGTGCACTGACTGAGGAGTGTGGTGAGGCTGACTGGGAAGTGAGTTTAGTGTGGCTGGTAAGTGAAGTGAGTGTGGCTGACTAGGGAGAGCAGATTTGGCTGACTGCAGAGAGTGGTGAATGTGGCTGACAGGAGAGTGTTTTGAGTGCAGCTGATTGGAGAGCATGGCGAGTGTGGCTGACTAGAATGTGATGTTGTGGTTGGCTGGAGAGTAAGATGAGTGTGGCTGACTAGAGAGTGATGTCTGCAATTGACTAGAGAGTGGTGAGTGCACTGACTGGGGAGTGTGGTTAGGCTGACTTGGAAGTATGATGAGTGTGGCTAACTGGGGAGTGCCTGATTAACTAGGGAGTGTGGTGTGCATGGCTGAGTAGGGAGTGCGATGTGTGCATCTGACTGGCAAGTGAGTTGAGTGTGTCTGACAAGTCAGGTGAGTGTGGCTGACTGGGGAGTGTGGAGAATGAGATAAGTGCAGCTGATTGGAGAGTGTGGTGACTGAGGTGATTGCAACTGGTGAGTGTGGCTGACTGGAGAGTGAGGTGAATACAGCTGACTGGAGAGTGAGGTAAGTGTGACTGACTGGTGAATGTGGCAGACTGAATAGTCAGGAGAGTGCGGCTAACTGGGTAGTATGGTGAGTGTGGCTAGTCTAAGAGCGATGTTAGTGTGTCTGACTGGAGTGTGCAGCAGATTGAGGAGTGGCAAGTGCAGCTGACTGGAGAGAATTTTGAGTGTGGCTGATTGGAGAATGGTGAGTGTAACTGACTAGAGAATGTGGCTGATTGGAGAGTGGTGAGTGTGACTGACTTGATAATGTGGCTGATTAGAGAGTGGTGAGTTTGACTGACTGGAGAGTGAGGTGAATGTGCAACTGATTGGTGAGTGAAATAGTGTGACCTACTGCTTCTTCTTTCTTTTCTTCTTCTTGTGATGGTTGTGACTGGATGATTGGGTTGTAGACTCCCTGAGGTGGTGGATGAGCAAATGAAGTTCATCTTCTGCTCTTCCATTTCTTTTGGGAGACTGGTGATTGTGATGTGTCTGTGGAGTTAGTTGAGTGTGTCTGGAGAATGAGGTGTGTGTGTTCTTCTTCATTCCATTCTTCTGCCCCTGTTCTTCCCCAAAGCATCTCCTTCCCATTATTCTGCCATCGTTTTTCTCCCCTCGATTTTCTTCACCCATTTTTTTATCTTTCTATTTCCCCCTTCATCTTTCCCTTCTTCTTTTCCCACTTCTTCACTCTATCTTCGATCGTTTTTCTCCACCTTCTTTTACCCATTCTTCTCCCCCCATTCTTCTCCCCACCATTTCTTCTCCCTTGTTTTCAACTGATTCTAACCTCTATTCTTAAGACGAAGAAGAAGAAGGCGCCCTTCTTCTTTGTCCTTCTTCTCCCTCAAACTTCTCTTATTTCTTCTCTTTTATACTAACCCAATTCTTCTCCCACCATTTTTCTTCCCCTTTCTTATTCCCCATTCTTCTCCCACCATTCTTCTGCAGCCTTTCTTCTGCCACCTTTCTTCTGCTCCTTCTTTTGAACCCCTTTTTCTTTGCCTCTTCTTTGCCTTCCTTCTACTCCCCCCTTTAACTTTGCCTCTAATTTTGCCCCATTCATCTTCTTGTTCTTTTCCCTCCATTCATCTCCCTTATCCTTCTCCCCATTTTGTTTTTCTTATTTGCCTCTGCTTCTACCACCCGTGTGTTACCGGGGCCCAAAAGGGGAGCAAAGAATAGTAACACTGCACCCTACCATGCATGTCGTAAAAAGCGACTAAGGAGGGTTGGGCATGGACTGGTTACCCCATCCCGTAAAAAACTTCACAGACTTTGGACAAGTCTGCTTCTAAGTTCCTTTTTCCACCCTTCTTATCCCCCACTCTTCTCGATTCCATACCCACTTCTTTTTCACGCCGCCTTCTCCTTCCGTTCTTCTATGCCCAATTTTCTTTTCTCCATATTTTCTTCTACTTCGTCTCTTTTTCTTTGTCCCTTTTTCTCCCCTCTTCCTTTTTCTTCTTGCTCTTCTTCTCAAAGAGTGAGGATTATGAGGGGAAAGTGAGGTTTGTGTGGTTGATGAGGGTGACTGAAGAGTGAGATGTATGATTGGAGATTGAGGTGCATATGAATGGGGATTGAGGTGTGTGTGTGACTGGAGTAAGGTGTGTAAATGTGGAGTAAGGTTTATAAGTAGGGAATGAGGTGTGTGGTGGGTAATGAGGTGTGTGAGTGGGGAGTGTGGTGTAAGAGTGGGGAGTGAGATGTATTAGTAGGGAGTGAGGTATGTGAGTGAAGAATGAGATGTGGGGAGTGAGTTGAGTATGACAGAATTTGGAGTGAAGTGAGTGCGACTGACTGATAAGTGAGTGAAGTGTTGGTGACTGGTGAGTGTGTATATGTGGCTGAGTGGGGCTGACTGAAGTGTGATGAGTGTGCCTGGGTGGAGTGAGTGTAGCTGACTGGGGAGAGGGTTGTGTTTGGTTGATTGGAGAGAGTTTAGTGTGTGGCGAGTGCGGCTGACTGGAAAGTGGTACAAATTTGGCTGACTGGAGAGTTTGATGAGTGCAGCTGACTGGAGAGAGTTTTGAGTACAGCTGACTGAAGAGAGCAGTGAGTGTGGCTGACTGAAGAGTGTGGTGAGTGTAGCTTATTGAAGTGTTTGGTGAGTGAGGCTGTCTGGAGAGTAATGTGAGTGGCTGACTGGAGAGTGTGGTGTATGGGTGGGTAATGTGGTGTGTAAGTTGTGAGTGAGATGTGTGATATTGGATTGAGGTATGTGAGTAGAGAATGAGTGTGTGCGTGCAGAATGAGGTGTGTGAGTGGGTAGTGAGTTGAGTATAACTGAATTTTGAGTGAAGTAAGTACGGCTGACTAGGGAATGCGTGGAAGACTAGTTAGTGTTGTGTGTGCATCTGACTGGAGAGTGTGTTGAGTGCAGCTGACTGGAGAGTGGTGACTGACTGGAGAGTGGTGAGTGTTCTGATTGGGGAGTGTAGTGCTGCATGGTTAACTAGGGATTGTGGTGTGTGGGTCTGACTGGAGAGTGTGGTAAGTGTGGCTGACTGGAGATTGGTGCCTGTGACTTACTGGAGAGTGTGATGTGCACTGACTGAGGAGTGTGGTGAGGCTGACTGGGAAGTGAGTATAGTGTGGCTGGTGAGTGAAGTGAGTGTGGCTGACTAGGGAGAGCAGATTTGGCTGACTGCAGAGAGTGGTGAATGTGGCTGACAGGAGAGTGTTTTGAGTGCAGCTGATTGGAGAGCATGGCGAGTGTGGCTGACTAGAATGTGATGTTGTGGTTGGCTGGAGAGTAAGATGAGTGTGGCTGACTAGAGAGTGATGTCTGCAATTGACTAGAGAGTGGTGAGTGCACTGACTGGGGAGTGTGGTGAGGCTGACTTGGAAGTATGATGAGTGTGGCTAACTGGGGAGATGTGCATGGCTGAGTAGGGAGTGCGATGTGTGCATCTGACTGGCAAGTGAGTTGAGTGTGTCTGACAAGTCAGGTGAGTGTGGCTGACTGGGGAGTGTGGAGAATGAGATAAGTGCAGCTGATTGGAGAGTGTGGTGACTGAGGTGATTGCAACTGGTGAGTGTGGCTGACTGGAGAGTGAGGTGAATACAGCTGACTGGAGAGTGAGGTAAGTGTGACTGACTGGTGAATGTGGCAGACTGAATAGTCAGGAGAGTGCGGCTGACTGGGTAGTATGGTGAGTGTGGCTAGTCTAAGAGCGATGTTAGTGTGTCTGACTGGAGTGTGCAGCAGATTGAGGAGTGGCAAGTATAGCTGACTGGAGAGAATTTTGAGTGTGCCTGATTGGAGAATGGTGAGTGTGACTGACTAGAGAATGTGGCTGATTTGAGAGTAGTAAGTGTGACTGACTTGAGAATGTGCCTGATTAGAGAGTGGTGAGTTTGACTGACTGGAGAGTGAGGTGAATGTGCGACTGATTGGTGAGGGAAGTAGTGCGACCTACTGCTTCTTTCTTTTCTTCTTCTTTTGATGGTTGTGACTGGATGACTGGGTTGTAGACTCCCTGAGGTGGTGGATGAGCAAATGAAGTTCATCTTCTGCTCTCCCTCCATTTCTTTTGGGAGACTGGTGATTGTGATGTGTCTGTGGAGTTAGTTGAGTGTGTCTGGAGAATGAGGTGTCTGTGTTCTTCTTCATTCCATTCTTCTGCCCCTGATCTTCCCCAAAGCATCTCCTTCCAATTAATCTGCCATCGTTTTTCTCCCCTCGATCTTCTTCACCCCTTTTTTTTATCTTTCTATTTCCCCCTTCATCTTCCCCTTCTTCTTTTCCCGCTTCTTCACTCCATCTTCGACCATTTTTCTCCACCTTCTTTTACCCATTCTTCTCCCCCATTCTTCTCCCAACCATTTCTTCTCCCTTGTTTTCAACCCGTTTTTTGCTCGTTCTAACCTCTATTCTTAAGATGAAGAAGAAGAAGGCGCCCTTCTTCTTCGTCCTTCTTCTCCCTCAAACTTCTCTTATTTCTTCTCTTTTATACTAACCCAATTCTTCTCCCACCATTCTTCTCCCACCATTTTCCTTCCCCTTTCTTATTCCCCATTCTTCTCCCACTATTCTTCTGCACCCTTTCTTCTGCTCCTTCTTTTTAACCCCTTCTTCTTTGCCTCTTCTTTGCCTTCCTTCTACTCCCCCCTTTAACTTTGCCTCTAATTTTGCCCCATTCATCTTCTTATTCTTTTCCCTCCATTCATCTCCCTTATCCTTCTCCCCATTTTGTTTTTCTTATTTGCCTCTGCTTCTACCACCCGTGTGTTACCGGGGCCCAAAAGGGGAGCAAAGAATAGTAACACTGCACCCTACCATGCATGTCGTAAAAAGCGACTAAGGAGGGTTGGGCATGGACTGGTTACCCCATCCCGTAAAAAACTTCACAGACTTTGTAACACGTCTGCTTCTAAGTTCCTTTTTTCCACCCTTCTTATCCCCCACTCTTCTCTATTCCATACCCACTTCTCTTTCACGCCTTCTTCTCCTTCTGTTCTTCTATGCCCAATTTTCTTTTCTCCATATTTTCTTCTACTTCGTCTCTTTTTCTTTGTCCCTTTTTCTCCCCTCTTCCTTTTTCTTCTTGCACTTCTTCTTGAAGAGTGAGGACTGTGTGAGGGGAAAGTGAGGTTTGTGTGGTTGATCAGTGTGACTGAAGAGTGAGATGTATGATTGGAGATTGAGGTGCATATGACTGGATAGAGTTGTGAGTACAGCTGACTGAAGAGAGCAGTGAGTGTGGCTGACTGAAGAGTGTGGTGAGTGTAGCTTATTGAAGTGTTTGGTGAGTGAGGCTGTCTGGAGAGTAATGTGAGTGGCTGACTGTAGAGTGTGGTGTATGGGTGGGTAATGTGGTGTGTAAGTTGGGATTGAGATGTGTGATATTGGATTGTGGTATGTGAGTAGAGAATGAGTGTGTGAGTGCAGAATGAGGTGTGTGAGTGGGTAGTGAGTTGAGTATAACTGAATTTTGAGTGAAGTAAGTACGGCTGACTAGGGAATGCGCGGAAGACTAGTTAATGTTGTGTGTGCATCTGACTGGAGAGTGTGTTGAGTGCAGCTGACTGGAGAGTGGTGACTGACTGGAGAGTGGTGAGTGTTCTGACTGGGTAGTGTAGTGCTGCATGGCTAACTAGGGATTGTGGTGTGTGGGTCTGACTGGAGAGTGTGGCTGACTGGAGATTGGTGCCTGTGACTGACTGGAGAGTGGGATGTGCACTGACTGAGGAGTGTGGTGAGGCTGACTGGGAAGTGAGTTTAGTGTGGCTGGTGAGTGAAGTGAGTGTGGCTGACTAGGGAGAGCAGATTTGGCTGACTGCAGAGAGTGGTGAATGTGGCTGACAGGAGAGTGTTTTGAGTGCAGCTGATTGGAGAGCATGGCGAGTGTGGCTGACTAGAATGTGATGTTGTGGTTGGCTGGAGAGTAAGATGAGTGTGGCTGACTAGAGAGTGATGTCTGCAATTGACTAGAGAGTGGTGAGTGCACAAACTGGGGAGTGTGGTGAGGCTGACTTGGAAGTATGATGAGTGTGGCTAACTGGGGAGTGCCTGATTAACTAGGGAGTGTGGTGTGCATGGTTGAGTAGGGAGTGTGGTGTGTAGATCTGACTGGCAAGTGAGGTGAGTGTGGCTGACTGGGGAGTGTGGAGAATGAGATAAGTGTGGCTGATTGAAGAGTGTGGTGACTGAAATGATTGCAACTGGTGAGTGTGGCTGACTGGAGAGTGAGGTGAATAAAGCTGACTGGAGAGTGAGGTAAGTGCGACTGACAGGTGAATGTGGCAGACTGGATAGTCAGGAGAGTGTGGCTGACTGGGTAGTATGGCGAGTGTGGCTAGTCTAAGAGCAATGTTAGTGTGTCTGATTGGAGTGTGCAGCAGATTGAGGAGTGGCAAGTGCAGCTGACAGGAGAGAGTTTTGAGTGTGGCTGATTGAAGAGTGGTGAGTGTGACTGACTAGAGAATGTGGCTGATTGGAGAGTAGTAAGTGTGACTGACTTGAGAATGTGGCTGATTAGAGAGTGGTGAGTTCGACTGACTGGAGAGTGAGGTGAATGTGTGACTGATTGGTGAGTGAAGTAGTGCGACCTACTGCTTCTTCTTTCTTTTCTTCTTCTTTTGATGGTTGTGACTGGATGACTGGGTTGTAGACTCCCTGAGGTGGTGGATGAGCAAATGAAGTTCATCTTCTGCTCTCCCTCCATTTCTTTTGGGAGACTGATGATTGTGATGTGTCTGTGGAGTTAGCTGAGTGTGTCTGGAGAATGAGGTGTGTGTTCTTCTTCATTCCATTCTTCTGCCCCTGTTCTTCCCCAAAGCATCTCCTTCCCATTATTCTGCCATCGTTTTTCTCCCCTCGATCTTCTTCACCCCTTTTTTTATCTTTCTATTTCCCCCTTCATCTTCCCCTTCTTCTTTTCCCCGCTTCTTCACTCCATCTTTGACCGTTTTTCTCCACCTTCTTTTACCCATTCTTCTCCCCCCATTCTTCTCCCCACCATTTCTTCTCCCTTGTTTTCAACCCATTTTTGCTCGTTCTAACCTCTATTCTTAAGACGAAGAAGAAGAAGGCGCCCTTCTTCTTCGTCCTTCTTCTCCCTCAAACTTCTCTTATTTCTTCTCTTTTATACTAACCCAATTCTTCTCCCACCATTCTTCTCCCACCATTTTCCTTCCCCTTTCTTATTCCCCATTCTTCTCCCACTATTCTTCTGCACCCTTTCTTCTGCTCCTTCTTTTTAACCCCTTCTTCTTTGCCTTCCTTCTGCTCCCCCCTTTAACTTTGCCTCTAATTTTGCCCCATTCATCTTCTTATTCTTTTCCCTCCATTCATCTCCCTTATCCTTCTCCCCATTTTGTTTTTCTTATTTGCCTCTGCTTCTACCACCCGTGTGTTACCGGGGCCCAAAAGGGGAGCAAAGAATAGTAACACTGCACCCTACCATGCATGTCGTAAAAAGCGACTAAGGAGGGTTGGGCATGGACTGGTTACCCCATCCCATAAAAAACTTCACAGACTTTGTAACAAGTCTGCTTCTAAGTTCCTTTTTTCCACCCTTCTTATCCCTCACTCTTCTCTATTCCATACCCACTTCTTTTTCACGCCGCCTTCTCCTTCCGTTCTTCTATGCCCAATTTTCTTTTCTCCATATTTTCTTCTGCTTCGTCTCTTTTTCTTTGTCCCTTTTTCTCCCCTCTTCCTTTTTCTTCTTGCACTTCTTCTCGAAGAGTGAGGATTGTGTGAGGGGAAAGTGAGGTTTGTGTGGTTGATGAGTGTGACTGAAGAGTGAGATGTATGATTGGAGATTGAGGTGCATGTGAATGGGGATTGAGGTGTGTGTGACTCTGGAGTAAGGTGTGTAAATGTGGAGTAAGGTTTATAAGTAGGGAATGAGGTGTGTGGTGGGTAATGAGGTGTGTGAATGGGGAGTGGGGTGTATGAGTGGGGAGTGAGATTATTAGTAGGGAGTGAGGTATTTGAGTAAGGAATGAGATGTGTGAGTGGGGAGTGAGTTGAGTGTGACAGAATTTGGAGTGAAGTGAGTGTGACTGACTGATAAGTGAGTGAAGTGTGGGTGACTGGTGAGTGTGTATATGTGGCTGAGTGGGGCTGACTGGAGAGTGTGGTGAATGCAGCTGATTGGTGAGTAAGGTTGACTGGTGAGTGCGGCTGACTGGAGAATGAGATGAGTGTAGATGACAGGATAGTATTGAGAGTGTGGGGGACTGGAGAGAGTGGTGAATGGCTGACTGGAGAGTGTGGTGAGTGGCTCACTGGAGAGTAGTGAGTAGCTGACTGGAGTGTGGGGCTCACAGGTGAGTGTGGTGAGTAAGTCTGATTGGTGAGTAAAGCTGACATAAGCGTGATGAATGTGGCTGACTGGTTAGTGTGGCTGGCTGGAGTGAGTGTAGCTGACTGGGGAGAGGGTTGTGTTTGGCTGATTGGAGAGAGTGGAGTTTGTGGTGAGTGCGGCTGACTGGAAAGTGGTACAAGTTTGGCTGACTGATGAGTGCAGCTGACTGGATAGAGTTGTGAGTACAGCTGACTGAAGAGAGCAGTGAGTGTGGCTGACTGAAGAGTGTGGTGAGTGTAGCTTATTGAAGTGTTTGGTGAGTGTGGCTGTCTGGAGAGTAATGTGAGTGGCTGACTGGAGAGTGTGGTGTATGGGTGGGTAATGTGGTGTGTAAGTGGGGAGTGAGATGTGTGATATTGGATTGAGGTATGTGAGTAGAGAATGAGTGTGTGAGTGCAGAATGAGGTGTGTGAGTGGGTAGTGAGTTGAGTATAACTGAGTTTTGAGTGAAGTAAATACGGCTAACTAGGGAATGCGCGGAAGACTAGTTAGTGTTGTGTGTGCATCTGACTGGAGAGTGTGTTGAGGGCAGCTGACTGGAGAGTGGTGCCTGTGACTGACTGGAAAGTGGTGAGTGTGCTGACTGGGAAGTGTTATGCATCTGACTGGCAAGTTAGTTGAGTGTGGCTGACTGAAGAGTGAGTGAAATATAGGCAACTGGTGAGCATGTATAGGCAGCTGACTGGCGAGTGTTGTGAGTGCAGCTAAGTGGAGAGAGTGGTGAATGTGGCAGACTGGAGAGAATGGTGAATGTGGCAGACTGGAGAGAGTGATGAATGTGGCTGACTGGAGAGTGCGGCTAACTGGTGAGTGCAGATGACTGAAGAGAGTGGTGAGTGTAGTTGACTTGAGTGTGATATGAGTGCAGCTGGTGGAAGTGGCTGACTGGAGAGTCATTATTGTGGGTGACTGGTGAGTGGAGCTGACTGGGGAGAGTGTTGTGTTTAATTGATTGGAGAGAGTGGAGTGTGCAGCTGACTGGCAAGGCTAATGAGTTTGGCTGCCTGGAGAGTTTGGTGTGTGCGGCTAACTGGAGAATTTGTTGAGTGCAACTGATTGGAGAGAGTTGTGAGTGCAGCTGATTGGAGAGAGTTGTGAGTGCAGCTGATTAGAGAGAGTTGTGAGTGCAGCTGATTGAAGAGAGTTGTTAGTGCAGCTGATTGGAGAGTTCGGTCAGTACAGCGAGTGATGTGAGTGTGGCTGACTGAAGAGTGACGTGAAAGTGGCTAACTGGAGAGTATGGCTAACTTGTTCATGTGGATGACTGAGGAGAGTTGTGAGTGTGACTGACTAGAAAGCGTTGTGAGTGTGGCTGACTGGAGAGTGTGGTGAGTTCAACAGAGCATGAAGTGAGTTGAGTGCGACTGACTTGCGAGTGAGGCGAGTGCGACTTACTGGTGATTGAGGTTAGTGCGACTGACTGGCGAGTGAGGTGAGAGCTTTCCTTCTTAGCCCTTCTTCCTTGCATTTTCTTTTCCACCCACGTTCTTGTGTTTCCATCCACATTCTTGTGGATCTGTATGCTTTTGCAATTATTTGTCATCTTCATATATTAGGCTTTGGTCATCTGCAAACAGTATCTCATTCAGTGAGCTGTATTCCCCAATTCTTTATCTTGACTAAATGTTAATAACCCCAACTTCTATTCACAGTGAAATGTCAATAGCCACTCCATTTCCATAAATTGTTTGTATCTTCTCAGCTTTTTGGTCTTCTTTGGAGTTAAGCTTCTCAAAACTCTTGGCCTAAATTTCCCCTTGCAATCATTTCCTTTTTCTCACTGTCCTTCTATTTCCTACATTACATTCTAAATACTACTTTATATTTAAATTTCAGAGTTTAGACATCAGAGGACTGAAATGGTACGAGATCATGAATGTCGAAGTGACGACAAGAACCAGACAATTGCCAGTGGAACAAGAAGATGCAGGTGATGGATAGGACATCAAAGGATAGTACAAAATCACCAATGTAGAAGTGATTCAAGAACCAGACAAGGTAACTTTAGAAATTAAAAGGAAATATAAAGAGGTTGGGAGATGCGGTAGCACAGTGGTTAGTGCTCTGGCTTCCTAGCTCAGTGGTCCATGGTTCAATCCCCAGTTGAGGTGGGATATTTTTAGACTGCAAATGGCTCTGGGGTCGACCCAGCCTCAAGAATTGGGTACCAGAGCAATTTCTGGGAAGGTTAAGGCGGCCGGCGTGATGCTGACCACATCACCTCTAGTGTGCTAATTGTCGAGAAAATATCTCGATATTTCGCTCATCTTTCATACTATATTCATTCATTCTCATATGCATGTTACATATCAATTTCAAGAAATTCAATGAAAAGTAAAATAATAATATAGCACACTCATATTAACATTAATTACTTATAAGCATGACATAACATATGTTGAAAAGTACAAACTTATACCTACAGTTGATGTTATAAGAAAAGATAATCCGATTAGGGGGGCATGTAATCAGAATTCAGAGAGTATTCAAAAAGTCTATGATTGTATGAATAGGGTTTGAGGTTGTTTCTTAGGTAATGTGGAAGACAATTCCAAAGATGAGCAGCAGAGTACGCTAAGCTTTTCTTGAATAAGTCAAGCCTGGGCTTGGGCACTTGCAATCTGTTTAAGCGTAGACTGCCTCTTTCATTGTAATTGAACATTGGCCACAGATATGCTGGAGCATTGTGTGACAGGATTTTGTGAACAAATTTAGCTTTGTTAAACAGAAGGCGCTTTCTTAAGGGCAGTATTCTGAGATTTTTATAGAAATCTACACACTGAGTTAGGCAGTTGTCAGAGACTAGACGCACTGCATGCTTTTGTAGTGAACGGAGTCTCTTTGTGTTGGACATTGAGCAACCATCCCAGATTGTGGAGCAACAAAGAGACAGGGGTAGACCAAAAAACACATGGAGAAGAGAGCTGGATACAGAGGTGAAAATGATGAGGAAAACGTGGAAAGAACTTGAGCGGATGGCACAGGACAGGAAGACTTGGCATGTGTTTGTTGAAGGCCTATGCTCCTTGGGGAGCTAAAGGGTATTGATTGATTGATTGATGCTGCTCGAATTAACATAGAATCGTTTCTTGACAGGTTACTTATTAGCTATTTTATATAGTTTTACAGCAGATATGTCCCTATTGCATAACCTTTCTGACACTTATATAGAGCACATGTGGAAAGAGGTTGAGGACAAGGTCAAGGATGAGAACAGAAGTTGTGATACACCCAAGGAAAGTGGCAATAACATTACATTAATAACACTACATTAATAGTATCACATGGACATCACAGCCAAGGGTAAAGGTTGTCCCATAGTAGATACTGCTGTAGAGAAGTAAAGTGTTTGAGACTCCACTGCACTAGGTCAAGCTTTATGAGGTGGGTTTTCTGTCTTCCCTAACTGAAGAGCAGTGAGGTACTCCCTTACAGCTGGAGTGTGCTGCTACCAGGCTTAGAGCCTGGTAACTTTAGTCAGACACTCTAATTTCCAGCACTCTAACCACTCAGCCAGTCTGACACTTAAAGTTAAAGCTAAGTAAGCAAAAAGATGAGAAAAGTTGAATATACAACTTAAACATTTGTTTTGTTGTATACTACAGCTGGAGCCAACACCAGATCCTTGGGATGATATGGTCAAGGGTGAAATATCACATGATGTCCTTGACATCGAGGGAGATCCAGTAAGTTCTAAACAGTTAATTTCCATTGGTCAGATTGATGCTGTTATGTTTGTCATAATTAGTAGAGTTCAGTTTTGGGATGTTAGATTGATATAATGTTATTGATATTGTTAGCATTAAGTTAGTTAATCATTTAGAGGATAGTGAAGTTACCAAATTGATAATTTTAGCCATTTTTGGTGGTGGGAAAAAAAAAGTTCACTGTAGTAATATTTAGTTAGTATTCTTCTTTTCCTTTTTTTTTTCTTCTCATGGAGCCACCACTACAGCTGGTCACCTTCACAGAAAGCCTGCATCAACACATTTATGTGTTCTTGCAGATGTGGTTTCTGAAGCCATTTGTTTTCCACAATTTGGTTGTCAGCCCCATGCACAACCTTCACTAGTTGACTTTTATGACATGCTTGAAGGAGCATTGGGTTTATTTGTTGTCTCATTAGAAACCCCAGGGACACACATGATGGAGACAAGTCGGTCATATTAGTGTAGTGGGTTTGATGGTATTGTATGACGGTGATATTACTACGTGTGATGCATGAGGTCAGCTGTGAAGGCTCCTGAGATAAAATGTAGCTGTGAATTGTCAGAAGGCCCTTCTTGCTACCACTACGACCTCACACTTATCTTTTTTACTAATGAATGTGGCTACGTTAAATGTCTAGGGTAATGATATGTAATGTGTTGTGGTAGTTTACATACACACACACAGATATTTACTAAGTCTAATAATATTAATAAATGTTATAATACACTGAACTAACTCAAGTGTGTAAAAAATTTTGATAGTAATTTTCTTACATTTATTTGTTCTGAACCAAGGTTTTATTTTGGCCAGAACATATGAAAGGTTTAGCAATTATGAAAGAAATGCATGAATATTACATAATAAATGCAAGGTGTGTACATATATATGTTACTAGACTAGTTAATATTATTACTGTTTATAGTTGTAATCTATTTTGGGAGAACATTTAATGGATGTGCTGTTGGGGTGGCCTCATCACTCCCTGTCTATGGTGACTACACATTGTCCATTTATTTGATGGAAATTTTATGGGTGTGTTAGCAAATAAGTTGAGTTGGTGAATTCTCAGCAGACCAGGCGCTCACGTAGCTTGAATGTGCAGCTCTGGCGCTGAGATCTGGTGGCCCCACCTCTCCGTGCCTGGGGGCAATATCAGAAGTCTGGTGGCCCCACCTTTCCGTGCTTGGGGGCAATATCAGAAGTATGGTGGCCCCGCCTCTCCGTGCTTGGGGGCTATAATAGGCTGCTCTGACAAAATGTCACTGCACGGGTCCACTCTGGTAATAATCAACAACTCATTTGACACCACAGTGGTGCCAACTGAAACTCACAGCTCTGCAATCAAAGTATTAGTCATGTGTCAGAATTCCATCCTCTAACCATTTCTGGACACAACACTACACAACAACACCACATAGACGGGTCAGATCTTTCTGACCAAACAACACATCTTACCAAGTTGGTTTCACATAGGATAAGTTCTCCCAGACTACGTATTCTGAAATATGTTCATTAGCTTCCTGCCATAGAATAGGATAGGTGATATGTTCCACTGATCTCAACACTTGATCTGTCCTTCATAATCCTTGCTAGAGTTTATGTATTTTATTTGTCTCTAGACCCTGAACTGGGGCGGGGGGTCTAGAGCGAATCCTTACTTGTTGTAAGGGACAGATTATGCTATTGCAGTATCAAATCACTCGAAACCTTAAACAAATATTAAAATGTACAAAGAAATAATTTCAGTCTTACCAGAATTATGAATATAGAACACAGTTAAATGCTAGCAAAACTCAGCTGAGCTGCTGGCTTTAGGATGGCGTCCCTCTAAATATTTCAATAGCTTCTGGGAATTACACCACTTAATAATTCACTGTGTCTACTAGGACAACTTATTATGAATGGCACAAAATGCGCGTCTGAGCGCCGATAATATATTCATCTATGGCCAATCACTGCCTTTTCTTTTTTCAAATTCAAATATCCTACCAATAAGTCATTTCAGTCATACCTCAGTCAAGTATGCCTTATTGTCTGTTGGTCCGTCCGTCTCTACTTGCGTTTCACAAAAAAACACACTTGTTTTTTGAACCAACCCTGCCTTCCCCTACACAATTTTGCCTTTAAAGTTATTTTTAGCCACAATTCACCATCCCACCCCGTCTCTTCATTCCAACTAGATTTTAGCACTTGCGTCTTCAAGGCCACAATTTTTTGAAAATTAGTGACAGGTTTTATTTCAATGAAGACGCTCGCTGATATGAACAACACAGTCTTTTGTCAATATCTTTCTTATTATCTGTCCGTCTGTATAAATGAAAGCATATTATTTCACTGCTCAAGATGGGCCATCCGGCCAGCTAGGTTTTATATTCCTAACATTGTTATTAAGAAAAGTTACTTTTCAAATATTTTCTAGAATCTTCTCATCACTGCATTCAAATAAACGGACTAAGTTATCGCAAAAGCGCCCAATAAATGACTGTGGCGTATAATATCCAAGGTCCCTTTTGTCGATTTCTTTACTTTATGTCAACTTGGGGACGTGACTTTTTCCTCCTTTCCCCACCAATTTGCGTCCTTTTAGCCTCGCTAGTTTCAAGCACGCGTTCAGTCAGATTTTTCCTTTTGATCTCCGTTCTCATCCCGTTCCGTTTTGCCTTCAAGTCTAACAATTTAATTTCCATGGCGGGTGATGACCCGCGGCGTGGGCGATTTTTCCTTTTGATCTCCGTTCTCATCCCGTTCCGTTTTGCCTTCAAGTCTAACAATTTAATTTCCATGGCGGGTGATGACCCGCGGCGTGGGCGATCATGTATTCTAGCAGCTTACGCATTAGTTTTTATCCCTACATTGTATCATTGGAGATATTTTAACGTTGTATCACGGTTAATTTTGTGACAATTAGTACTGTTAAATTTATATTCATTATTTTTTTTAAGTTCAACATATTAATGAAAGGGCATGTGACAGTGTCTCCCTGAAGATGATTGACCAAATAAAGAAAACTTATGAAGACACGACATCCAGGGTTCTTCATTAAGGAAAACTTACAGAACTATAAGATGTAGAATCATACACATATCTGTGCAGCAAAAGAGGCACAGTTGGAGGGGGCAGACAATGATGCCAAAATAAGAATACAAAAAGCAAGAGGAGCTTTCGTTGCATTGTGAAACATATGGAGAACAAGAGAAACAAGTCCAACACAAAGATAAGAATCTTCAACTCAAATGTCAAAGTCAGTCCTATTGTATGGCTCTGAAACATGGAGAACAACAAAAACAACCAAAAAGCTACAGACTTTCATAAATGAGTGCTTGTGTAGAATAGAAGGATTGAAATGGTATGAGATCAAAGGTCGGATGCAGTGGATCTCCAGCATCATATGTCTGTTGTCTTGATGGTGCACTCTGATAGACTCTTTCCTGCCCATCTCTTGATGTTATCTTTCCTGCCCATCTCTTGATGTTATCTTCCTACTTACAGCAATGTCCTTCTCCTGTATGTTTGCCTTCAACTCTTCCTTACATTATAGTTTTCAACAAGGTGTTGTCTTTTTGTGTGTGGCCAAAATATTTTAGATGCCTAATTTTGATCTCCTTCATTAGTTTTTTTTATTCCTGGATTTTTAGGACCTCTTTATTTGTTTTCTTCTTTGTTTTCTTCTCTTTCCATGGTGTGCCCCTTTCTTCTATATACCCACATCTTAAGGGCCTCAATTCTTTCTTTCAACTGCTTGTATCATCTAAACTATGCTGGCTTGCTTTGACACTCAGTCATAACAATAAAACAATCCCTGCAGTGTGGATCACTTGCATACCTGTCAACCTGTACGAATTTTTCGTACAATGTACGGATTTTTGATACTTTTATCAGTGTACGGCCGTACAGACTCGTTGTACGGATTTTTCTCTCCCTCCCAAAAAAAAAAGTTTATTTTTTTTTTTTTTTTTTTTAAATTCTAAAAATATTTTCCAACTCAAGTTTTTTTAAATTTTAAATCAGAAAATATTTTCTAGCCCAGGTTTTTTTTTAAACAAATTTTTTTTATTTTTAATTCCTGAATCTCGGCGTCCGGTTTTGAACTAAGGTCTCTCCCAGCAACCAATCAAATCCTTTTATACCCAACAATTCGGCAAAAACTTTGAATTTGGCCTCAAACGCTTTCGGTTTTCAGCGTGACATGGCGTATTTTTAAAGTTACCTGTTATCAACGACCACGCTTGCTTGCCACCACACTTTGATGCCATTTTGTTTAAAAAAGCTAAGTACTTATAACTTGGTTAAATATTGCTGTTGTTTTGCTTTGTTGCAATTTAATCGCTGTCTTAATCTTTCCAGTTAGGCCTATATCTCGCTCTTCAATATATTTCCGATAAATTGTCATAATATTCTGTGTAGGCCCTACATAACTAGAAAAAAAAAGTTTGTTTGCGTTGAGTATGCCTTCTTTATCGCAGCGCTCGGGATTCGCTGCTTTATTTTTTTAATAAAGTGGCAATCTGTTATCACTGGTCTAGGCTACCAACTCTTAAATAATAATTTTGTAAATTTTTGGTGTTACGTTTTTTTCTTCCTAGATTTGAAATCTTGCCCTTCAATAGCCTATATTTCCGATAAATTGTCATAATATTCTGTGTAGGCCCTACATAACTAGAAAAAAAAAGTTTGTTTGCGTTGAGTAGCCCTACTTTATTCCAGCGCTCAAGATTCGCTGCTTTATTTTTTTAATAAAGTGGCAATCTGTATCACTGGTCTAGGCTACCAACTCTTAAATAATAATTTTGTAAATTTTTGGTGGTACGTTTTTTCTTCCTAGATTTGATATTCTGTTTATAATTTTGTTTATTTTTTGTTGTTGTTGTTGCCCGTTTGCTTTGTTCGTTGTATTTTGTAATCATTCTCTTCGTCTACAAAGATTATTAGTTGAAATATTTCATCCACTGAATGATGGCTAAGCCTAATTCAAAGAAACAAAAGCTGACTGCGAAAGATCATTTTCAATGATGAAAAAAATCCACACAGACTGCAGGAGATCCATGAATGCGGACACACTCACTTCTATTTTACAGTGTAAGATTAACATTGATACATGCTGTGCAGACTTTAAGCCCAGAAATGCAATTCTGCAAAGTGCTAAAAGTGCATGTGTTGATTATAATACAAAACACTGTACATCGAAAGAATAGTGTACCTCGTGATCACTACGTTTTTTATATGTAAAGAACAGCATGAGACTATTAGCATGTTTTATATCACAATAATTCAAATGCTAATATGTCATTTCTCATTTTAAAACTGTATTGCGTATAATTTGTTAATATATTTTTTGCGTAAGGATTTTTGGGTGTTTGTAAGGATTTTTTTGGTCCGGCGTACAGATTTTTGTCTCAGAAGGTTGACAGGTATGCACTTGGTGCACCAGGACACTATTAGTCAGATCAAATTCTAATCACAAAACTACTTCTGAATAAACTCACATAGAAACACACATGAACTGAGCATTACTCCTCGTGCCAATACACATCTAGGCCCTACATCATCATCAACAAAACATGACACAGCATTGCTTCTTGCACTACTAAATAACATCTGGGCTGTACAACATCATCAACAAAACATGACATAGCATTGCTTCTTGCACTACTAAATAACATCTGTGCTGTGCATCATCAGCACACTTTGATTGTATATTTTCTTTATCTCACAGGTCAGACTTTTTCAAACCAGAATTTCCTGTGGGTCACACCAAGTCATTTGAATCTGTCAGAACCTACACACACGGAGAAGGCTGGACCTTTGCTGTCTGCGGATTTCAGCAGAAGAGAACTTCAGTGTTGATCGTATAAGTGAAGAACTGAAACTATTTGCAAAGAGGCATGAAGCAAAGAACAGCAAATTTTTTTATGTTTATGAGGATGGCCCTAACAGGACTTAAGGTTTATTTATTTTTGTAATAAATTCTCTCCTTTGTAATCTTCTGTCCAAACACTTTAGTTTAAAAAAAAAATACCTATTAGATAGTTTCATAGCAGAAACTGCTATAAGAGA
This sequence comes from Oreohelix idahoensis, assembly GCA_024509875.1. Classification (NCBI taxonomy): domain Eukaryota; kingdom Metazoa; phylum Mollusca; class Gastropoda; order Stylommatophora; family Oreohelicidae; genus Oreohelix; species Oreohelix idahoensis. The sequence goes on from JAMPIV010019122.1 coordinate 89,903, forward strand.
GTGAAGTGTAACAGTTCGTCACAGTAGGTCCAGCTTTTTTAATGAGATGACCAGTTTTCTTCCTTGTTGCCTTTGCCTTCCCTAACTTAAGAAAAGAGTCAGGTACCCATTTACATCTGGGTAGGATGGAGCATGGCACTACCAGAGTTTGATGCTGGAATCTGGCAATTGTGCTGTGATAGGAAGGTGCCCTAACCGCTTAACCAATCACATACTCCCAAACACTTTAAATGACCATATAAGATACTTTTTTCCAGAAATTTTAAAAAACTACCTTACATCTTATAATGTGATAATCATTGCTGTCATAAACAAACATGTTATCTTTTATCATTTCAACTTTCAAATGTTTAAAATATTTTGGGTAATGATCAATCGCCTATGTAATAAATTGCTTTTATTTAAAAATAATTCAGTAGTTTTATTTGTGCAGTAAAATGCTTTTGTTTAAAAAAAAAGAAAAGCAATATTAATTGTGCAATATAATAAATACTTTCCTATAGGTCACTACTTGAAACACAGAAGCCATCACTGAGAACCTGAGGTTATCTACCAACACACCACTGTATCACGAGCCAGAATAAATATTCTTCATACTTCGATCTTACCACCCCAGTGATAGCTTGCTATTCGAAGTGACTGGAAATATTAGCAGATGTTGGAAATCCCATCCATAAGAAATGAAGACTTCTCCATCTCCGACCCCCGTACTTCAATAGCTACAATAAAAGAAAAACATAAAAATCAAGACAGTCACAATGAAAAGATTTAGAAGTTCAGGATTCACCCTGCCACGAGATACCGAATTGGTGCCGTTCCTAGCAAGGTGACTCTTCTGGGTGGAAAGTAAACACAATATTGTTCAACATTTGGCGTACCAAGAAAAACATTGCCGAATCTCCTATGCTTTAGAGGGAGCTGCATAAACCTGAATACTATTCATACTCCCATGCTTCAGAGGGAGCTGCTTGAACCTGAATATTGTTAAAACATGCTTCAGAGGGAGCTGCTTGAAACTGAATATTGCCAAATCTCCCATACTTCATAAAGAGCTGCATAAACCTGAATACTATTCATACTCCCATGCTTGAAAGGGAGCTACTTGAACTTGAATATTGTTAAAACACCCATGCTTCAAAGGGAGCTGCTTGAAACTAAACATTGCCGAATCTCCCATGTTTTGGATGGAGCTGAACTGACTTAACTACTATCGCCACCCCCATACCTTGGAAGGAGCTGAATGAACTTGAATACTTTCAACATCTTGTGCTTCGCAGGGAACTGACAGCACATACACTCAAACATACTTGCAACTTTTTGGAACCATTAATGAGTACTGTTTAATAAACTTGACTTTCACTAGTGCTTTTGGCGGAAGGATCTTCAATAGCAACATCATTTTTAATTTAGATTGTGAAGGACATTCTTACATGTAGCAGTGATTACACATTTGCAATTCCATGGACAGTGAAATTGCTTATTTTGTGTATGATTAATTAGTGTTATACTTCCAGTGTGTGTTAGTTTACAAATTCTTAATAATTAATATCCCGTGTATTAGTTTAGTCTTCGGTTCTGGAACCAAGCCAGGAGGAAGACAGCTGATAGAATAGTATGGCACTCTCTCTTACAAACCTCTACACCTCACGGTAGATGAGGAATGACTAAATTATGCAAGTGTTAGTTTATATTTCTTCACAACACACCCTTATCTTCCGACACCTCCATTTCACATATCGTTGTAGCATTGGCATATTCATTCACATTGTCTGTCGTTATTTCATTCCTATTCACTAAATAGTTGTACTATTTTATCGGACAGGGGTCGGAGTGGCTCAGAGGTATGGCGTCCACCTCGTATTCAAGAGGTACCGAGTTCGAATCCCAGTTGAGAGATTATAATTTATTGAACTTTTTTTTTTCAGAACCAGTGGTCCTAATTACATCATACCCCCGTCACGGGTAATGAGATCGGATGCCTAGCCTTCTCGGATACGGGTGAAAAAATAGGAGGTCCCGTGTGCAACTTGCGCATGTTAAAAACCCCACGGCAGTTGGAAATCATAAAGAGTAGGCTTTTCAAGCCGCTGCCCTGGCAAAATTTAAAAATTAGGAAACCTACCCATACCAAAAATATTTATGGAATGTGTGATTCCTATACATTATATACACACATTGGGATTCTCGCCGGTGCTACGGAGTTCGTGCACTGTGCTGAGATCCTCTTTGTGTGATCTAAGGGAGGAGATTGGAGCACTCATGGCATTGTCCGTGTGCAATGAAGATAGTCCTTAAAAAAACCAAACCATTTTATCATGGTTATTTAATTTGTTAGTTTAATTGCTATCATAATTTAAAATCATCAACATACATTGTTCTATTATCTACTTTGATTATTGTTACCATTCGTTATTTCTTCTTCTTCTTCTTCGTACACTCTCAGACGTCCACTTGAATGTTCTCAAAGAAAGCAGTAGTCAGTTTGAGGCTATTTGAATCCCCGTAAAGCTTTTCCACGAAAGGAGCTGGCGTCGGCCATATGCACTTTCTCTGTACCACATATAAGGGGCAACTTTGAAGCAGATGTTCAGCAGTCATTTTATCAGTTATTTTATTCGTTATTTATATTGTTTAATTTTTATTAGCTTTTCTCCCTCAGCCGTTAATTATTCTTCTTCTTGCAATAGCATCTTTAATGTTTACACCATCAGATGAGTTCTCATGATGAATACAACCATTGTCTGGAGTTCCTCTTTAGCTCCATACAGCTTTGAGTTTAGTGTCATTGGGCCATTATATTTTTCTTAACTGGTCGTACAGAGGACAATCCTGTAGAACATGCTCAGCAGTTTGTTCGTTTAATCCACATGTGCACAGTGGTGAAGCAGACAATTGTAGCTTGTACATGTGTTTATTCAGTTTGTTATGCCCTGTCCTGAGGCGAAAAATGGTGATCTGTCCCTGCCGGTCAAGAGTGTGGTAGTCGTCGTTGGGTTGATTCTGTTCTCATCTGATAGTCTGGATAGCTCTCTTTTTCTCAAAGTGTGTGACTTCATTATCTTGTTCACATTCTGCTCCCTTTTTGGCAAGTTTATTTGCCTTTTCATTTCCGGGTGCTTCTTCTTCCTCGTTTGTCCTGAAAAGGACGTTGGTTGCGTTGTGTCTGTTTACACCGGAGCTGCAATATCTGCGCCTTTCAGCTGACACATCCGACTTCAGCACAGCATTTTTTGGGACCGGGTTTGCCTTCCCTCTTCGATCCCTACTCTCTCAGCCAGACTGCAGTGATGCAGCCTGTTTCCAGGACCACCACGTGGAGGTGGAGTAGGGTCTTGGTCAGCTCTAGTTCGCTGACCCTGATGCAAGCAGTCAAGCTATGGGTCGCTGACTGCATTCTCTATTGCTGCATCTTTGGGTCCCATTTCCGGGTACACCACAATTGGATGGTACCCACTGAAGTATGGTTCGCTTTTTGGCAGCTACCTTGCTTAGTTCATTTCTCAGATGTGGGAGTTTACCACCCTTGAGAGCTTGCAGTCATCTGTGAGGATGACTACCTGGTGGCAGTTAGAGTTGGTGTTATAAATCATTTTTGCAGCTTGCTCTAGAGCTTGAACCGCAGCTGTATAGTTGGAACAGAATTTACCAGTGGGAATATGCCTAGTCTCATAGTGGTTGTCAGGATATGAGATACAGATACCGGCACCTCCATTCTTTACAGCATTTGTTGCTGATCCATCTGTGTAGGCATGTATCCATGATTATTCGGGATAGCTTTCTTGGATCATACTTAATGTATCAGTTCGTTTTTGCAGATCATTATACTCATATCCAATTGTGAGACCACTGGTTGATGTATTAATTTGGAGGGTACTGCTGGTCTGTTCCCAGGGTATAGGGTGGGCTACAGCGGTGTTGTCTTCATGGATAGGTCTTCTTGATGCTGTGTTTTAAGTCTTTTTCTCTGATATTGGCGTAGTTTTCATGGCTCCTGTAATGAGCCTGAGGGCTTGATTTTTGCACCTTGTCCAATGACTACAGATGTGAGTTAGCAGCTGATGACCATGCTGCTGAGCTAAACACTAAGTGTGGTCTTATTACTCCATTATAAATCTTCTTTAGATTTCGTTCATTTGCTCCCCAGTTGGTACCTGCTAATTTTCTGAGTATGCCTAGTCGTCTTCGGGCCTTTCCTTCTGCATTTTCATTATGCTTATTCCATGTAAGCTTTTGGTCAAATGTCACCCCAAGGTAGGTGGGGTAGCTTTCTTCCTTGATCATTGTTGTCCCTAGGTGTATGTTAGCTGCTTTGTCCTTGGGGGTGAGGGAGAACAGCGTTGTGGAGGTTTTGTCTGTGTTTATTGTGATAAACCATTTTTCTGAGTACTAGGTCGTCTGCTTTCACTCCAGCGGGGAGATCTTTTACCAGATCATTGATGTAAAGAGGGTAGAGTGTTGAAGAAATTACTCCTCCTTGAGGTACCCCCTGATAAAGCAACACTTTTCTGCTCTGCAGACCATCAAGGGTGACTCTAGTTCTGTTGTGCAAGTATGACTGGATCCATTTTATCATGTTGCCTTGGATTCCACTTCTAAGTTTTGCAATAAGGCCATCTTTCCACACCTTGTCAAATGCCTGCTTGAAGTCGACCCAGATCGTTAGGACCTTTTTCTTCTCCTGGAAGGCATCTTCTACTGCTTGAGACAAGTAAGTAACTTGGTCTTCTGTACTTTAGCATTCTCTAAATCCAGCTTGCTCCAGCACCAGGATCTGCTCAGACTCTAAATACCAATTCAATCTGTGGTTTTCTATTTGCTCCAAAGTCTTCCCATCACAGCTTGTGAGACTGATTGGCCGGTAACTTGCAGCCTTGGTCTTACATTTGCCTTTCTTAAGTATGGGTATTGTGATGGCTTCTCTCCATACTTGGGGTACCGTTCCTTTCACCCAGCTGTGGTTGAATATCTCAAGCAGTTTTGTCTTTGCTGCTAAGCTCAGATTTATTAGCATTTCGTTGCTGATTTCGTCTGGGCCGAGTGACTTTTGGACCTTAAGCTTGGAAATAGCGTTCTGTAGTTCTCCTAGTAAAACGAAGATGGCTGTATACCGCTCCACCTATGTCCCAGTCTTGACATACGGATGTGAGTCATGGGCAATGACTACAACCCATAAAAGCCAGATCCAAACCTCAGAAATGAGGTATCTGAGGAAGGTGGTTGAAGTAACAAGAAGAGACATGGTACGCAACCAGACGAGACGTCAAGGCCTTAAATCCTACCCCCTGCAGACCCAAGTAGAACAGTCCCAATTAAGATGGTTTGGCCATGTCTGCAGAATGGGAGAAGATCGGATACCACGACAAGCATGGGAAACAAAGAGCCAAGGATCCAGACCCCGAGGACGACCCAGAGTCCGCTGGGAGGACAACATTAGACAATCTTTGAAGGATCAAGGACTAGAATGGAACCAGGCCAGGAGGATGACAGCCGATAGGATAGTCTGGCGCTCTCTTCCAAACCTCTACACCTCACGGTAGAAGGGGAACGACTTTACGTGTAGTGTTGGGCAGAGCAACCTAACCTTAGAGGTGAAGACAGGAGTACGACAGGGATGCCCCTTATCAACCACTCTATTTTTAACAGTCATAGACTGGGTGATGCGCCAGACAACAGAGGGCAGTCCAGGAGGAATAAGATGGACTACATTTTCTACATTGGAAGATCTGGAATATGCAGATGACATTGCACTGCTGGCACATTCACATCAACACATCCAGGAAAAAACAGATAGACTTAATAAATTTAGCCAGCAGGTGGGCTTGAACATCAATTTAAAGAAGTCTGAGGTCATGACGCTCAATGTGAGCAACCCTGAGCCCATATCAGTAAGGAATCAGCAACTGGTACAGACAGATACCTTCACATACCTAGGAAACATAGTAACACCAGACGGTGGGGCAGGCAAAGACATCAACATCAGAATGAATAAGGCAAGAACAGCCTTCTTTAGCCTAAATAACATCTGGAAGTCCTCCCAATACAGCACAAGCACAAAATTAAGATTATACCAGAGTTGCGTGCTTTCTGTGCTTCTCTATGGTGCGGAATGCTGGAGAGTCACAGAGAAGGAAATGTCAAAATTGTCCTCTTTTCACACAACATGCCTAAGGAAAATTCACCGAATCTTTTGGCCGAATACCATCACCAACCAAGATCTGCTTACTCGTAGCAAGCAAGAGGACATGCACACCATCATAGCTGGCAGACGCTGGAGCTGGGTTGGTCATGTCCTCAGAAGAGACCCTGATGCCATCACAAGAACAGCTATGCTTTGGACCCCTGAAGGAAAGCGAAAGAGAGGCCGACCAAAAACAACTTGGCGGAGGACTGTGGAGGCTGAGATGCAAAGAATGAACCAGAGTTGGGGCACTGTACGAAGGATGGCCACCGACCGAGCAAAGTGGAATCAATTTGTTGTTGCCCTACAAGACGCCACTAGGCGTGATGGCCACTGACTGCTTTGACGGTCGGTGGTTAAGGATCGAAGAAGAAGAATAGAATTACCCATGACAAGGAAACTCTAGTCGAGTGTATCCAGATGACAGAGTTAAATACTACTGATCAGGTCTCAAGTAATCCACTTCTGTGTAGAAGACACCAACCCCCACCCCTTTCGCTTTGGAAGTAATTGCTGAACAAAAATGGAATCATCAGATCCCCGTGTTAGTCATACAAGGAACAGCCCCACAAGACTGTAAATAATTTAGTATATTTCACGCTCAGTTTTTGAATCGATTATTCTTGCTGGATTGTGTTGGAATACTTGGTGTCATTGTAAATATGTTGTGGACAATAATTTTAGTTTCCACCATTCTTTGTTTGACATTCCTACTGTTGAATGCTTATTCTAACATTCTTTGTTCGTTATTCATGGTCAGGAGTATACATAAAAGTTAGAACATTGTAATGTTAACATAATATGCTGACTATTTCAGTCTCCTATATAGAACTGACTATTCCAGTCACCTATATAGAACTGACTATTCCAGTCACCTATATAGAACTGACTATTCCAGTCTCCTATATAGAACTGACTATTCCAGTCACCTATATAGAACTGACTATTCCAGTCACCTATATAGAACTGACTAGTCCAGTCTCCTATATAGAACTGACTATTCCAGTCACCTATATAGAACTGACTATTCCAGTCACCTATATAGAACTGACTATTCCAGTCACCTATATAGAACTGACTAGTCCAGTCTCCTATATAGAACTGACTATTCCAGTCTCCTATATAGAACTGACTATTCCAGTCACCTATATAGAACTGACTATTCCAGTCACCTATATAGAACTGACTAGTCCAGTCTCCTATATAGAAATACGGACATACATTGTGTTGAATACAAATTATATTTGAGAGAATTGAGATTTGTATGTAATACCATTGACTACTTATGTCATAGCAGCATAGCCACCACTTTATCAACATAATGGAGAAAATGTCACTGTTAATAATCGATTGCTTACATGGACATGCTTGACAATATTGAGAATTTGCTATTCAGGTCATATACATTCCATAGTATATGGATAGCTATCACACTATTATAATATTGTTGATGATGTCAATGTTCATAATTGATTTTGCTTTGATATTGTTGCATTCACATACTGGATGTTAATAAAAACTTGATAATCTGGGTTCTTTTCACTGTTGGGCCCAATGATAGCCAACAGTTCATATGTTTGACCTCCACTAAATGGTTGATGTATATTGAATGGATTTAGATAAGAATTTCTCACATTGTTGAGAATTATTAATTTATGTGCTTGTTCATATGGAAGTATTGACCACACAAAGGCATTATCATTGTTGATGAAACTTTTATAAGTGTCTTATTTTTCATAGTACATTGAAGTGTCTAGCTCCGGTATACATTTCCTGGGCAAAGGCACGTAATGGGACCGTGAATGTAAACCCCTAAGAAAATAGATGGAAATTAGCAGAGTAGTGGAACCACCACAGCAGGCCACAGGCATAATAAAGAATAATCACAACTTTGAAACCAGACTCCACAAAAATATCATGTTTGGTCTATATTTGGACATTAAGACTCCACAAAAATATCATGTTTGGTCTATATTTGGACATTAAGACAAGACAAAAATATCATGTTTGGTCTATATATTTGGACATTAAGACTCCACAAAAATATCATGTTTGGTCTATATTTGGACATTAAGACTCCACAAAAATATCATGTTTGGTCTATATTTGGACATTAAGACTCCACAAAAATATCATGTTTGGTCTATATTTGGACATTAAGACTCCACAAAAATATCATGTTTGGTCTATATTTGGACATTAAGACTCCACAAAAATATCATGAATGTTTGGTCTATATTTGGGATATTAAGACTGCTCCACAAAAATATCATGTTTGGTCTATATTTGGACATTAAGACTCCACAAAAATATCATGTTTGGTCTATATTTGGACATTAAGACTCCACAAAAATATCATGTTTGGTCTATATTTGGACATTAAGACTCCACAAAAATATCATGTTTGGTCTATATTTGGACATTAAGACAAGACAAAAATATCATGTTTTGGTCTATATTTTGGACATTAAGACAAGACCTACTACAGACCTAAGGGTTTTTTATCTTTGGACATGCGCCCTAATATAACTGACTAGGTTGAACGGGACGCGCCTCGCCAAAACTTTATTTAAAAAAAAAAAAAATAAGAGATAAATAAATATTATAGATTGAAGTTATCAGAAGATATTGGAGTTTATAGGTTTTGTGTTCAAAATAAAGCCATTTTCAGTCTTTGCAAATTAGCAGTAAGGACGCTAACTTTCGTGCGTTAACAGGCTAAAAATAACTCGTTGAAATACCTGCTGCATAACTCAGGCAGATCGCCTACAAAAATGTAACTGAAGTCGTGAAATGTTAAATTTGATTGGCGTGACAGCTAAGGTTACAACCAATCAAAGTGTAGGAATTGATTTAGTGGTAAAACAATATATCGAGCTCATACTCCATCCTAAAGAGACCTCCTACAGGTTTTGAAGTGTTAAGAACTATGTCAGGCAGTGAGATATCACAAAGCAGATTTGTCTGCAGGCCTTTGTAAAACTTAGACTTTGTGATACTTCTAAGTAAGACATGTTACTGCGAGATATTGCTATTTAAAAGAATTTTTTCTTTTTGACATTCGATTCATGAAGCAGTGCAAATAATGTATAGGCCTAGAATCAGTTTTAAAGTGATGGTCAAGATTTTCAGGAACATCATGTGACTGTTCTTATATGCAGTAAGTTGAACCATATTTGCAGGTTTAGAACTGTTGAAACATTAATGCTGGAAAAGTCAGGTGAACTAAACAAAACTAAATCTGACTCCGAAGGAATGTTATTATACTGAGAACTTCAACTCATCATCTTGTAGGAGCAGTCTTTGATGTCCATTACACTAAGAGAAGTATGGCCAGCTTACATAGCACCATTAGATGTGATTCTGAGTACTACTGCAGTATTAAATAGTAAACCCGAAGACAAAATTAACCAGGATTAAGAACATGAAGTAATAGTTCATATTCAGTGAAGACACTTGATTCACAATGTGCCAGTGTGGCATACAAAGATATTAAGACTGTCCAGATATAAATTGAAAATCATCATGGTAGTAAATCAAATCATATTATCACAATACGAATTGTTACCAGCAAATGATGTTAAACTTTTTGATGTTCCTGTACCAAGTTCAAATGTACAATTTACTGCCTGTAAAAGTATTCAGCCAAATAAAAGACCATGATTATTAGTTGGCCAAGTATCCAGATGTACTTTGTTCCTGTCATGTTTACATTGAATGCTTGAACTGTACATTTGTGTGAAGAATTAATGTCTAAGAACATCATCTCATCTCAACCCATAACCCGTCATGGGTCGTAGGGGTGCCATGGTGGAAGCATCAGCAGACAGGGTCCTCCACTGCTCTCTATTCTCAGCAATGCGTACAAGTGTGGAGAAACCGTGTCCTGCCCATTCTTTGATGTTATCAGCCCAGGATTTTCTTTGCCTTCCTCTTCTCCGTTTACCTTCGACTGTTCCCTGGAGGATCGTTTTCGAAAGGGAGTCATGACGAGTTACATGCCCAAACCAGGCAAGCTTTCGACGTTTCACTATTGACAAAAGTGGTTCTTGATGGCCTGCATAGGTGTTTATCTTCTCTCTAACATAGACATTTGTTTTGTGCTCTTTATAGCAAATGCGCAAAATTCTTCTGTAACATTTATGCTCGAAAGCCTGAATCCTTCGCTCCGTATCTGCAGTGAGTGTCCAGCCCTCCACACCCATACAAGAGAATAGATAATACAAGTGATTTGTATAATTTGATCTTCACAGGAAAAACTGATGTTACTTTTCCAGATCACATTCAACCTTGTCATGGCAGCTGAGGCCATCTCAAGTCTTGTCTTGATTTCTTTATATTTGATCTTCCATCACTACATATAGTGGACCCGAGATATTTAAAGGTGTTAACTTCTTCTAACGTTTGCCCATTTAACGTAATGTTGGTCGGAACATGTTTCTTATGGCTATTCACCAATATCTTGCTTTTTTCTATATTAATTTCCATCCCATATGTTCTTGTTACTTTCTCCAGTCTAGAGGTAAGGTCTTGAAGTTCTGATTCTGTTCCAGCTATCAGATCAATATCATCAGCAAAACGTAGATTACACAGAGGTCGGCCTCCAATCGATATGGTTGATTTATAATCGTAGAGAGCCTCCTGCATAATATGTTCTAGATAAATGTTAAAGAGCACTGGTGACAGGATACATCCCTGGCGAACTCCTACAGTTGTTTTGAAAAATTCTCCAATGTCATTGCTTGCAAAAACAGCACTGCTTGCGTCCTTGTATAGTGCTTCAATGATATCTATGATGTTGGTATCAAAATTGAATTTTCTCATTATTTGCCATAAACCTTCATGCCAGACTCGATCGAAGGCTTTTGTGAAATCGATGAAGTTATGGTATAAATCATGTTGATGCTGGAGATGTTTTTCGATCAGTAATCTAATATTGAAGATTTGTTCTGAGGTACTTCTTTTTGGTCTAAAGCCAGCCTGTTCCTCTGACAAGATTTCTTCTGATTTCTGTTTTATTCTGTTCAAAAGTATCCTTAACATCACCTTACTTGGATGACTAATAAGGCTAATGGTTCTGTAGTTCTTGCACATTTTTAGATTTCCTTTCTTTGGAAGCGGTATTACTAATGACTGCGTCCATTCTTTTGGCCATTTTTTTGTACTCCATATCTTCTGGCAAATTGTTGTCATGATTTTTACTATATCTGGTCCTCCATATTTCAAGAGCTCTGCTGGTATATTATCCACACCCGATGACTTCCCTCCTTTCATCGAACATATAGCCTCTTCCACTTCTTCCCGTAGTATTGCTGCATTTCCGAGTTCTCTGTTTTCGCACTTAATGTTGTTTAATATGCCTAAGTCAGTGTCAAGTTTACAGTTATATAATTCTTTACAATATTCTGTCCACCTTCTCATTACAGCTGTTTTTTCATTGAGCAGAGCCCCATTGCTATCTTCTATGACAGTTACCCTGGGCTGTTGGGGTTTTGATAGTCTTCTTAATGTGTCAAAAACTGCCTTGCTGTTACCTTTTATTAGCCCCGTATTAATGGACTCACATTGATCAGCTACCCATTTTTTCTTTGGCCTGTTTCATTTTCTTTCTAATATTTTTATTCACCATACTGTATTGCCATGCTGCTTCAGGAACCTCTTTCTTAACCTTTTTCATTTCCCGTCGTGTATCACATAACTTCAGAATGTCATCTGTAACCCATGGTTTGTTTATTTTCTTTCTTTTACCAAGTATTTCTGTTGCTGATTCAATGAGCACGTCTTTCATGTTCTCTGTGATTGAGTTGATATCATCCTCCAAAAAGTTGAGAGCTGCGAATTTTCCTCCAACAGTTGCCTCAAAGATTCCCGCGATTTCTGGATCTTTCAATTTGTCTAAATTGAATCTTAACTGAGAACATCTGTTTTGATTATAGTTCTTTTTGAGTTTAAGCTTGAGCGTCATCAATACCATGTCGTGATCACTACCAATGTCGGCGCCAGGAAAAGTCCTAGTCTTGGCTTTATTAATTCTGGACTTGAATCTTTTGGATACAAGAATAAAATCAATTTGGTTATGTATCTCAGTTTTTGGGGCATGCCACGTTGTTCTTCTTGATAACTTATGAGGAAATAGTGTATTTGCAAGGGTTAGTTTATAGTTGCTGGCAAATTCTAGTAGCCTTAGTCCTCGATCGTTGGTTTCTCCAGTCCCAAATTTCCCCACTGATCCAGCCCAGTGACCATATGCATCTGGCCCTATTTTAGCATTCCAATCACCTAGAACAATGAGAAGATCTTTCTTTGGAATTTTCTTAATTGCTTCATCCAAATTGTCATAAAATGTATCAATTGCCTCATCCTCATAGTCAGTAGTGGGGGCATATACCTGTATGATGGAGATGTTCTTTGGATGTGCTGCAATACGAATGGTGATAAGCCTGCTATTTATTGGGGTGCAGCTGATGACAGAGTTCAATCTATCTTTATGTACGATAAAACCTACTCCATGCTGATGTTTAGACTCATCTCCACTAAACCAAATTTTGTGACCATCATCCGTTATTGATTCACCTAATCCTGTCCATCTGACTTCTGCTAGGCCCAGGATGTCCCACGAGTATCTAACAAGTTCATGTGTTAGTTCTTTGACTTTTCCACACGCATATAGCGTGCGTACATTCCAAGTTCCAACAACAAAATTTTCTCTTGGAAGTTTCAAAACAGGTGTTTGTACCCCATTCGTTGACTTATCACTCTCAAGGGGCAATGAGAGCGCGGTCGTTGTTAATCCGGGCATCGGCCGATCCGGCAAATTATTACTGAGTTGACTTTCCATCATAACATTTCAGTGGGCAAGAGGTTTGCTTGGCGGTGCCCATCTCCTCTCCAAGTATCCTTGCAGGTACATACAAAAATGTACCTGGAGCAGTAACAATAGCCCTCAATAAATCTGTAATGTTTTGAAACACTGTCCGGTTGACACATCACAAAAAAACCGCCATCTTGTTCACTCGGTAAACACAAACAGCGAACTCACATGACAGGCAAACTTGATGTTTTCATCTTTAAAATACTTATCAACACAATTCATATTCATATTCATAACCCTCCACTCCCAAAGGAGCATAGGCCTTCAACAAACACATGCCAAGTCCTCCTGTCATGTGCCATCATCTCAAGTTCTTTCCATGTTCTCCTCATCATTTTCACCTCTGTTTCCAACTCTCTTCTCCATGTACTTCTTGGTCTTCCTCTGCCTCTCTTGCCCTGGGGGTTCCAGAACAAGGACTGCCTTGTAATGCTATCAACAGGTTTCCTCAGTGTGTGTCCCATCCATCGCCATCGTCCTCCTCTCATCCCCCGCTCCACCGGCACCCGTCCAGCTCCCGTCACCAGCCCCACACCGGCAACCTTGCCACACCACTTCAATCCCTCCACTCCACGCAAGCACCCATCCACGAAAGTCTGTAGCTCCCCGGCCGCTGTCCCTGCCGTTCTCCACGTCCCCGAGCCACACAATAGGACTGACCCCACACCTGAGCCGAAGACTCCCACTCTCGCGTTGGATCCCATCTCTCTCGATCTCCATACACCTCCCAACGCAACGAAAGCCCCTCTTGCCCCCTGTATTCCCACCTTGACATCGCCATCCGTCCCTCCAACCCCATCTATACCACCGCCAAGATATGCGTACGACTCCACATCCTGCACTGGCGTCCCCCCAAGTTCAACCCTGCCCTCACCACCTGCATCCACTCGCATTATCCCTGTCCCTTCCCTGTGTACCCTCAGACCCAACCGCCGTGACCTCTCATCGAGCGCCCTCAATCCGTCCTGCATCTGACCACGGCCACGGGACTGGAGAGCCAAATCACCAGCAAAACCCAGACCATCCAACCGCCCAGCCAGAGCCCACCGGACTCCATTTCCGCCGTGTGTCGCCGATGATCTCACAACCCAATCCATTGCCAGCAAGAAAAGAAACGGAGACAAGAGGCATCCCTGCCGCACCCCTGCCCCCATCCCAAATGGTTCTGCAAGCTGTCCTTCACGAAGAACTCCGCACGTCATGCCTTCACAGGTCCTCTTTATTAAATCAATGATCCCCAGGGGAACTCCACAATGCCTCATCAACCCCCAAAGTGACTCTCTGTCCACACTGTCAAATGCCCCCTCGCAGTCCACAAATCCGATGTACAGTGGCGAATTCCATTCCAGACCCCGTTCAACCACTATTCTCAAAGTGGCCATCTGGTCCGCACATGATCTGTCCCGTCGAAAACCTGCCCGCCCATCTCTCAACCTCCTGTCCATGGACTCCCTCAATCCCTCAAGGACAATCCCGCCCAACACCCCCCCCCCCCCTGGCACCGACAGCAACACCATTCCTCTACAATTTGTGCACTCCATCAACACAATTGTTACCAGCAAATGATGTTAAACTTTTTGATGTTCCTGTACCAAGTTCAAATGTACAATTTACTGCCTGTAAAAGTATTCAGCCAAATAAAAGACCATGATTATTAGTTGGCCAAGTATCCAGATGTACTTTGTTCCTGTCATGTTTACATTGAATGCTTGAACTGTACATTTGTGTGAAGAATTAATGTCTAAGAACATAGAACATGGAAATTTCTATTTAAAAAAGCCAAATGTATCGACTTAAAGATAATTGGTCATGAAAGTACTTGAAACCCAGAAGCCATCACCGAGAACCTGAGGTTATCTCCCAATACACCACTATATCACAAGCCAAAATAAATATTCTTCATACTTCGATCTTACCATCTCAAGTGACAGCTTGCTATTCGAAATGACTGGAAATATTGGTAGCTGTTCGAAATCCCATCCATTAGTACCGAAGACTCCCTCTCCATCTCCAACCCCCATACTTCAGTGTCATGCTTATAAGTAGTTAATGTTATGAGTGTGCTATTTTATTTTACTTGACAACGTTGAATTCCTTGACATTGATATGTAAAGTACATGTGATAATAAATAAAAGGTGAGAGAAAGGAAGGGCAGAATGTGCCCAATTCTCAACCCTTTGAAAATAAAGTTTGTTCGTTTGTTCACTGTTGCATTTTTGTCTTCTAATAGTGTTTTGAAAATGTTAATTCATAATTACCATACTGAATGACCCCCAACTCCCATATTCTTTACCTGTTTGAAAATTTGTATTTTTTTTTATTTTAAATTTATTAGTATAATCAGAATTTTCAGTTTAAATGTGAAGTCTGTTCTTTTGTATGGCTGTGAAACATGGACAACAATAACAACCAAAATACTACACTTTCATAAATGGCTAAATCGAAAGGTAGTCCTATAGCAAATACTGTCATAGGGGAGTGAAGTGTTAGAGACTTTACTATACTAGGTCCAGCATTGAGAGGAGGGGATGACCAGTTCTCGTACTTGCTGCCTTTTCCTTCCCTAACTCATTGTCAGGTACCCATTTACAGCATCTTAGTACCATGATTGGAGCCTGGCACCTGTCCTGTGAGAGACCATCTGTCAATTGGTGCTTGTGTCAAATAGAAGAATTGAAGTGGTTTGACAAGATGACAAATATGGAACTGATGACATCAACTAGACAAGTGTCAGTCAAATAGAAGAATTGAAGTGGTTTGACAAGATGACAAATATGGAACTGATGACATCAACTAGACAAGTGCCAGTCAAACGAGATGATAAGATGATGATGCTGCAGATGGATAGGACACACATTACAGAAACCTGTTGATAACATTAAAAGGCAGTCCTTGTTCTGAAATCCCCAGCGTAAGAGAGGTAGAAGACCAAAGAACACGTGGAGAAGAGAACTGGAGACAGGGAATAAAGAGGATATAGAAAGACCTTGAGCTGATGGCACGGGACAGCAAGACTTGGTATAAGTTTGTAACACGCCTATGCTCCATGGGAAGCTGATGAATGAATGACTGTACAGAATACAACATAATATCCCATCATGCCCTTAAAGTGTGCACTAGTTGATGAATGAATGACTGTACAGAATACAATATAATATCCCATCATGCCCTTAAAGTGTGCACTAGTTGATCAACTGTTTTTTCCACATGTTGATTAACCAAGGCTGATGAGCTCCTCGCTATTTCGCAGCCAGTACCATTTTGAGTACTCCTTGTTATTATCTACACTGTAGATCTAGGCTTTTCTGGCTCTCCGAAACGTGTTGAGTTAATGTCATGAGCTTCAGTTTCTCCAGCTTGGCTTACATTTAAAAGGATCATCACTTGTGGTCCCAAGCTAGGAGGGAGAAGCACATGGCACATTCCATGGGGGCTATCCAAATATGCAGAGCTAAAATACTGTGCTCTGGTTCTGGCTCTCGATGGATGGGTATGAAAATGAAAATAGAAAAAGGTGGTTGGTCTTACGAGGAGAAAAGACAAAGAAAATAGCTAACGTTGCGGCCACAAGGCTGGGTTCTTCCAAGGAATTGTCACATCCTACATAGTTATTTCTCAGCTCTCCTATCTATAATGGGGTCCATAGTGAGATCCTTCTGCATGCAGCCAACCAGGTAAAAGCTAGAGTTACATCTGGGACTCCAATGACTCCTCCAAGCTTAGTGTGCAATGCTGGGTTCTCAACATGTTTCACCACAGGGGGAATCCTTAATTTCGATTATCCAAACAACCCTTGTCACTAATTAAGTCAGATGATCAGTGTTCTACTGCATAACGGAGCATCCGATTGGCTAAGCAGTTAGAGCACTTGCTTCTCACGACGAAGCTACCGGGTTGCAGAACTGAAACCTTGTGACGTCACAATCCATTTAACCCAGCTGTAAAAACGGGTAGAGTTAAGGAAGTCAAAGACAGCGAGAAAGGTAACTGGTTACCCCATCTCATAAAACCGAACCTAGTATAGTCAGGTCTCTAGCATTTCACTCCCCTATCTACTACAGGACTGCCTTTACCTTTTCTCTGTATAATGCACCCAAAATGACAAGTACAACCACACACACAGGTCATGTTCATAATCTTTATTTTCACAGACATTAGTTTTCACCAATGTAAATTTATACATAAATGTACAATATTCTATACGCAGTATACATATATATGTATGTGTAGACAATTTATGTACATACTATCTACAATTAAACTTCTGGAAGATATGACCCAAAAAAGAATTTACAACAAAAATATTTACAATGAAAACAGGAAACGTAAATATTCTGACAAAACGTCGTAGCCATCTGATGAAAAGTTAATATAAAGCTGGAGATATGAACCAATCATCTGGTGAAAAGTTAATATAAAGCTGGAGATATGAACCAATCATCTGATGAAAAGTTAATATAAAGCTGGAGATATGAACCAATCATCTGATGAAATGTTAATATAAAGCTGGAGATATGAACCAATCATCTGATGAAAAGTTAATATAAATCTGGAGATATGAACCAATCATCTGATGAAAAGTTAATATAAAGCTGGAGATATGAACCAATCAAAATCGTGGCAGCCAACCCAAGATGTGTGGGGATCTACTTTAGAAACACTGAGCTCTCTACAGATTTCATCATCATTCCTTTTCGTTCCCTGTGGAACATGGGGCAGAAACAGTTGCTCTCCGTCGATTTCTATTCTGGGCTGTCTTTTTCATCTGTGCCCAAGTCATTCCAATTTCCCTAGCCTCCTCTTCAACAGTTCTTCTCCAAGTTCTCTTTGGCCTCCCCACTCTTCTTTTCCCCTGTTGGTTCCAGTCAAGGGCAACTCTGGCTATGCTTGATTTTTGTCTTCTGGGTGTGTCCTCTATCCATCCCCACTTTCTTACCTTAATTTCTGTTTGTATTGGCTGTTGCCCGCATCTTTTCCTTAGCTCTATATTTGTTATTACATCTGGCCATCTTATACGGAGATATCTATTTACAAATGTCTGTAGCTTGGAGGTGATACTCTTTGAGACAGGCCAGATCTAAAGATCTAGCTTAATAAAATCGTGTCTATTTTCAGGGTATTTGGAATTTAGAATTAATGCCCCCTATATGTAACTTTTTCATCTGTGTAGGGGGGATCCTGCTTCCTGCATTGCCATCAACTAAGCGGTAGAAAATTCAAGCTAGATTGTATGTTAAATCCTCATTCAAAGAAAAGATGACATTTCCCAATTAAAGTGAATTTTGTAATCTAACTCATGGGTTTGCACTAGAAATGCATAAAAAAAAAAAAAGCACTGTTAACTCTTTGACTCCGGAACAACATTGGTCAGATTTTACACCCATGCCAAAATAACTCTCTGAGCATTGTTTTTAGTCTATCACGAATTAAAATTACGGCACAGGTTGGAAAATAATTGTGGAGTCAAAGAGTTAATCATGGAGATATCACGCTTTTAAATATTGGGGAAAAGACTAGCCCAAATCCTTTCTAATTTCCCACTCCATCACCTAAAGATCTACCAAATCATCTCCTGGGGACTATCAGTAGATCAAGATCTACGCCCTTATGTCAACCCCAAGTCCTATAAGAAGGTCCTTCCTTTAGTGTGATGTCACTGTGTTAGGCTGTGTGAATGTCAGCCTTGATTTATGTGAAAGGAAACAAGAAAAAGCAGGTGGGAGGCCTAATGTTCTTGGCAGGACTGTTGTGACAGGCAACTAAGGTGAGGTCATGTCAGCGGTCACATCAAGTCTATCTCAGGCTTATCTCATATAACCAAATCTATTTCTCTTATAATGTTGGAGGTCTGTTCCATGCTTCTCTCATACAACCACATCTATTTCTCTAATAAAGTTGGCAGTCTATCCCAGGCTTATTTCATACAACGACTTCTATGTCTCTCATAAAGTTGGCAGTCTATCCCAGGCTTATTTCATACAACCACTTCTATGTCTCTCATAAAGTTGGCAGTCTATCTCAGGCTTATTTCATACAACCACATCTATGTCTCTCATAAAGTTGGCAGTCTATCTCAGACTTATTTCATCTATGTCTCTCATAAAGTTGGCAGTCTATCTCAGGCTTATTTCATACAACCACATCTATGTCTCTCATAAAGTTGGCAGTCTATCCCAGGCTTATTTCATACAACCACATCTATGTCTCTCATAAAGTTGGCAGTCTATCTCAGGCTTATTTCAAACAACCACATCTATGTCTCTCATAAAGTTGGCAGTCTATCTCAGGCTTATTTCACACAGCCACATCTATTTTTCCCATAAAGTTGGTGGTCTGTCTCAGGCTTCTCTCATATAACTACATCTATTTCTCTCAAAGCTGGCAGACTGTCTCATACTTCTATCATTGCCATATAGTTTCTCTCCCTCAAACACGTCAGTGTTGGCCAGGCCATACTGTCAGCCTGTTCCTTTCGTAGAGCCGATATTCTTGGAGGTCATGTCTACTGTTTTGACATATCTCCTGTACATCGTCTACCCTCAGTTTATTATTTCTTTAACAGATGGTATTTCAGTTTGTAGTGTCTGGTTCTCAGTCTGAAAGTGATATCTTCTTGGTAAGGAGGGGTACGCTTCTGTTATATGTAACTGGGTGTTTTCTATGCCACTTTTCTTTGAAGTTATTTCCAATTGTTCCTCTCATCTCATCCTATGAGCTCCTACCTTCAGTTTGAATTCTACTACCTCCTTCTGTGGCAAGTCTATCTGCCTACATATTTCCGTATTTGGGCAAGAAACTACTGTACTTTCACCTTGCTGAGTTCATAGCCATTTCCCATTAGTGATTCTGGCAGGCAGGTCAATTCTATCATTTTTGTGGTTCTTCAGGGCAGCTATACTGAAAGGGAATTAGCCAAGAACACTATCTTGGCTTTAGCATTTTCCCAATTTTCAACTGATGGTTACTGCTGCTTTTAGTGCTTCTGACCTCAGCTCTGAAGTTGTTTTAAATTCTATTTTTTTTTTTAAAGTGGCCACTGAGATATGAATATTTACTGTGCTCTCCTTAGCGACACACAGAAACTAAACAGGAAGCTGCTGAAGTAGTTCAGTGTATGCCTCCTCTAGCATTTACTTTGTAACTCTTCTCACTGATCCAGATTTGTATGGGTCCATTCTGTGGCTGGATGTATTTTAATGCATTTCATAGCTATCCATTCAGCTGCCTTTTATTTTCACCACTTCCGTTAAAGTTATTATTGTTCAGAATCAACAACATTGCACTCTGGGCAAACCCACAGATGTGCAGTCTCCCACAACAAATGTCCAACAGTGTCTTCTTCTTCTTGGATCCTTAGCCCCTGACTGAGAAAGCAGTTAGTGGCCATCACGCCCAGCGACGTCTTGTAGGGTAGCAACAAACTGTCCCCATTTTGCTCTGTTGGTGGCCATCCTTCATGCTGTGCCAACTCTGGTTCATGCTTTGTGTCTCAGCCTCCACTGTTCTCCGCCAGGTTGTCTTTGATCTGCCTCTCTTTTGCCATCCTTCGGGGTCCATAGCATAGCAGTTCTGGTGATGATGTCAGGGTCCCTTTCTGAGGACATGGCCAACGGTATAAATGCTGATTATTCCTGCAGCATGCTAGTTTAACATGCCTGACCCATCCTCTCATATGTCCATTCCTGTCAGTGTTATGTTTGATGAAAAATGTCAACAGTATGAGTCATATTGATTCATCGATAGCAGTGTCATTCTCTAACAGGCGATCGTTGATTGTCATCATCACTCCCTTATTCATTTCCAATGTCCCCAATTTTTTTCATCACTTCAAATATAGACAATCATCGAGTTTTTCATTCGAGTTTTTTTTACTTCTTTCCATGCCATGATATCAAACTATCCAATATCTTCTCTCTTTGTTGTCCATCTATCTCTTTTTTCCTACAATCGTTCCTATTGTCACAATATATTATAGTCAACTTCTCATATCATGCCCAACTATTTCCTCCCAATGTGTCGATTCATGACTGTATAAGTGACAAAGGGGCTGTGGTTTCTCCTTACCTTCCGTCAGTTTGGCAGACGGAATACAAGTAAATGTATACTTGATATTGGATGGTGTAACAAGCAAGCTAACCATTTGTTTACATAACACACCTGACCCAGCAACACAGAATCAAGAAATTTTCAACAACAGACACATACTGGTAGTAACAAACTGTTAACATACAAACACTGAAGTAAAACAGCACAACACAGAAACTGTTAAAATAAAATATATATAAAAAAATAAACTGTTAACAACAGAAAAAATATTTAAAAAAAAACAACTAACAACAGAAAAAATATATGCTAAAAATAATTGTTAACAACAACAAAAAATACATTTTTTAAAAACGGTTAACAACAGAAAACATTTATGTTAAAAAAAAAGAAACTGTTAACAACAGAAAAATATATACTAAAAAGAAACTGTTAACAGAAGAAAAACATGTATATATTTAAAAAATAAACTGTTAACAGGATACCTGCACTGAAACATAAAAACTGTTAACAACAGCGCACAATGTAACAAAGATTTTGAATGTTTGTGGGAAGAAGGCTAGGCCAAATGTTTCTAGCTTTAAAATTCTTTCTTTTCCAAGTGAGACATCACCTAGAGATTTACATAGATTTCAGTTTGTTAAAAATACAAGAACAGGGCAACAACACCACAAAACAAACTGTTAACAAAGATAACAGAAGTTTAACACGCTATTAAGACCAGGACCTTTGGTTCCAAAGGTTGTTACTGCCGGGAGTTGTAGTGAGGATAAGCTCTCACTGCAGATAAAATACTTCTATGGCACGCGTCTCAAGCAGCCTCTGACAACCAAGTCCAGCTCCCGGCCTTCACGTGTGGCTCAATTTGAGCCCGGTGGAACTGTTTCCACTGACGGGAGAAGGGGCAAAGGCGAGCGACTGGCGCCTTAAAACCAGCAGCTTCGGGCAGATAGGGCTCGTGATCCTTGGTTGGTAGCTTATCTAAGAGAAGGAACTCTGAATTCAAACCACCGCTGCCTTGCGGGAATATCCATTTATGGAATAGGCTTCGGGAGTAAACCCTGAGGATAAATCCGGAGTCGGAGACAATAAGGCAGTTTAATGTTGATTCGACATTATTCTGGCAACTCCTGCGATGTGGCTGGTACCAAACTGTATCGGCTACTGTCGTTCCTTTGGATCTACCGGCTGCGTGGAGATTGGGAACATGCTGCATGGGCAACAGCTTATCTCCATATAACTGTGCCCAAGCTCGCGCCCTGGAGAGGACACTCCAGCTTCATGCTATTTACGGCGCCACCTCAGATTGGGCGAAGAGAGGCTCACACAACAAGCAGAGGAGGGGAGAAAACGTCGAAAGGAGCAACAGGAAAATAAGCAGCTGAGAGCTGTCACCTCAGGGGCGCATTCCCATAGTCATTTATGACCGAAGGGGCTATTATAAGACCAGGATGAACATACAAATAGCATGAAAAAATATCAAAAACATATCACTAGAATTAACATAAAACAAATGACAAATTTGATTATTAAAAAAATAAGCCAGTGGAACCGACATTAAAATCATATTTTACCCAAAAAATGCACCATTAATCTTTTTTCTTTGGCCTTCTAATCACAGGGAAATATCAAAGTCAGTATTTGAAAAAAAAAATTTCCCCCACAATTGGAAAGCAAGGTCTTAGTCTGGCAATTAAAAAAAAAACAAATATAAATAAAATGTTGAGACAACTGCGTTTGTATTTCATTGCAGTGCTTGCATAATAAGGGACACTATCTATTTGTTTAGCAGAATAAATTCTAATACAGGGGTGTTCCAAATTAAATTGTACTTGGAATAACTGCGCCTAGATATAACGTTAATCTGATGGGTGATGTGCTTCCTGTAATTCCATTAACATAGCGTTGGAAAATTCTAATTAAATATTTTATCAAACGTTACTTCACTTCAAAGAAAAGATGTATGGTGTCAGCCTCGAATTCTAAAGGTACCAGGTTCAATTCCCAATAAAGGGAATATAATTTATGGAAAATTTTTTTCAGAATCAGTGGTTCCTAGTAATGTCATACTCCCCCCCTGGTCTCCTGGGGTGGTGAGATCAGATGCCTAGCCTTCTCAGATAAGGGCGAAAAAATAGGAGCTCCCGTGTTTAAGTTGCAAACGTTAAAAATCCCTCGGCAGTTGGAAATCGTAAAGAGTAGGCCAAAAGGCCGCTGCCTTGGCAAACTTTAAAAATTAGAAACACACCCACCACAAAAATATTTATAGAATGTGCGAGTCCTATTTACACACATTCAGATTCTCGCCAGTGCTGCTGAGTTCGTGCACTGTGCTGAGATCCTCGTATGATTTAAGGGAGGAGATCGGAGCACTGCTGGAGTTGTCCATATGCAATGAAGATAGTCCTTCCAACCAAACCAAAGAAAAGATACATGTTCCTATCTCCTGCAGTTCACAGTTAAAGCAAATTTTGTTATCTAGCTGGCGAGTCGTCGTTTTGAATGCAGAAAACAAAATTGACCTTTAATCTTGGGGCTACCACATGTTTAAATGCCGGCTAGAGAGGGCCAGTTCGAAATTTCTCTAGCTTTAAAATTCATTCTCTTCTCGCCCCTATCACCTAGAGATCTATCAAATCATCATCTGGCTTCTACCTTTGTCAGCACCTGATGTATTCAATTCACAAAAGGTATGCACAGACAGATGTATCGTATGGGATGGAGAAGTGAAGAGCAGATTAGCACTGGCAAAAATAGCATTCTATAAAATCAAGAGTATTTTATGCAACAATTCTTTGTCATTGGAAGTAAGAAAGAGTTCTTCAGTGTTATATAGAACCAATCCTGAAACATGGGAGTGAGTCATGGACAATTAGTAAACAAGTAGGGAAGGAACTAGAGGCAACAGCGAGCCGGTTTTACAGAAAAATGTTAAAAATACCATAAACCACCAAAAAAGAGTAATGAGGATGTCCTGAAAAAGGCCAGCTCTCTTCTCCATATTTTATAGCACACTAAATGCAGGAAATGAAGATTCAGAAAGTTAAAGATTTTCAGAAAATGGGGTAACTTGCACAGACAACAAAGGATTGAAATACCATGAAAATATCCCCAATGTGGAAACTGATGGAGAAAAACCTGACAGGTATTAGTGGAATAAGAGATGTGGTACCGACGCTGGCAATGGATAGGACACACCTTACGGAAAACAGATGATGGCATTATAATCCATCCATTGTTCTGGCACCACAAAAGGTATAAGAAATTGAAAGAGACAAAAAAAAAAAAAATGTGTCACACAGCACCAATCATAACATATGGAAGTGAGCCATAGACAATCAGCAAACAAGTAGTTTAGGCACTAGAGGCCACAAAGCTGTGATTTTACATACAAATCTTCAAAATACCATGGAAAGCTGAACAGAGTAATGAGAATGTCCTGAAAGAGGCCAATGCACAAAGGAAGCTCATTACTGACGTTAGAAAGATCCAATCAACTTTCTTCTGGCATGTTATGAGAAGATGGACGCTGGAAATTATCATGATAACAGGAAAGGGAATCAGACATAGACAGAAAGGTGATAAATATGGCATTGGAAAGATCTAGAATAGACAGCACAGGGCAAGAAGGCCTGGTGGTATTTGAAGGCCTGCGAGCCAGAAGACACTGAAGTATAATAAATGAAACTGCTGGAAACAG
>JAMPIV010019123.1:0-100000 GCA_024509875.1 Oreohelix idahoensis
GTGGCTGTATCAATTGATGCTCCAATCAACAAATCTTTGAGTATCATCATTGGTCCGCGCGGATTCGAACCATAAACCAATTCGAACGGAGACCACCCCGTGCTCTCGTGGGGCACTTCACGAAAAGCGAAGAGGGCCGCCGGCAGAAGCCGATCCCATTCACGAGGGCATTCTTCAGTTATCTTAGATAACATCTGTTTTAGAGTGCTATTGTAGCGCTCGCACACACCGTTTGATTGAGGCCTATACGCACTACAAAACGAGTGGTGAACAGATAGCATGGATTCTAAATCCCTCATAATGTTGGAAGTAAATTGTGATCCTTGATCTGACAAAATCTCTTCCGGAAAACCGATTCGACAAAATATCGAAAATAATGCATCAGACACAGATGCAGTTGTGATGGTTTTCAACGGTATGGCCTCTGGCCAACGCGTGCAAAGATCTACGCAAGTTAAAATATAACGAAATCCATTATTTGAAACAATTGATAACGGACCCACTATATCTACTGCTATCTTTTTGAAAGGTCTCTCAGGCACGTCCGTAATCTGTAAGGGTGCCGTATGGAACCTGCCCTTACGTGCTATACCTTGGCATGTTGTACATGATTTGCAGTATAACTTTGTATCTTTATTAACCCCAGGCCAATAAAATTGTGACGTAACACGAAACAATGTTCTTTTGATCCCCATATGCCCTGCCATAGGGGAGTCATGACCTGTTTGTAGGACCAATGGTCTGTATTCTTTAGGTACTATCACTTGATGTATAATTGTTTTGCCATCATCATAATATCTAGTGAGTATTGATTTCTTTATCTTGAACCATTGTTTAGCCCCTCTTGTGTATTTAATAGTTTTTTGTTCTGCTCGGCTAAACAATCCTTGTAAAGTTGGGTCACTCTTCTGTTTTTCTGCAAAAACAGAAGGTGAAACAGTGCCAACTTGAGACATAATTGTATCTATTATAGGAAGAGGTGGTGTAGCCATATCCGTAGCTAACTGTTGTGCTCTCGTTACAACAGCATTTGCCACCTGTGGGTGAGATTCAAACCACATTGCAATCTCCTCAGGAGTGCAATCTTTAACTCCTGGTATGTTTCCTATTATAATTTCAGTTATGGGTGCTCTCAAGCCGCAGGCATAGACAGTGCCTGTGTAAAAAGGAGTATCAATGTATACTCGTGCCACAGGGAAAGTTTCTATATTCCCACCAAATGTGACACACTTAACTGATTTGCCTGTAAAAGCAGAGGGCTCGATAAGCGAGTGCTTAATGCCTATCGTTGAGGACCCTGTGTCCCGTAAAACTCTCACTACCTTACCATCCAATATTCCGGGATGAAATGTAAGATAACCGACATTTACACATGCCGACATTGTTGGCATACAATGACCACAATCAAGTGTAATTGTAGATTTTAATCTGTTTTTCGACTGACACTCATAACATGTATCATTCATTACCATACATGCGTTCGCATGATCATTATCATCATTACCTTTTTCCTTTTTAACACTGCAATTATTTGCATGTCTGTGTTTATTTTTGTCTCTCGACGGAGATCTGGCATTACCTTTGTTATTATTGACTGACTTTTTATTGCTATAATAAAAATCAGTAGAGTCATCCTTTCTGGCATCTCTACCATAAGATGATCTTTGTTTATAGTATCCTTTTTGATGTGAACCATCATAATCCCTGCCTCTGTGATACCCACGATCATGAGGTGAATATCCTCTATAACCTCGTCGATATGAATTCGAAGGAGAGCGATGACGACGGAAGTTATAAAAACCTCTGTCGGATTGATAATAATCTGAACGACAACGTCCATCAAAGCTCTTCGATCGAGGTCTGTGATCATGTTGTACCGCGCATACAGGCATAGGATCTCGAATAGTCGATCTATGAAGATCTTTATTCTGATGTGCGGTTTGATACTGTCTTCCGAGTTTTTCATACTCATCAATAGAATTAGGATGTCTTTCCTGTAAAAATGCTTCTAATTCAGTGCTGCATGCGGATAAAACTTTATCTCGCAGCATGAGATCTATAACACCTTCATATGTTTATTTATACCTGATAAATCAATCCATCTGCTAAGGAAATGTTTAATAGATGCAATGAATTCACCAAAATCTGCATCCTTGCTTGGTTTAGCAGCATGAAAGCGATCTCTGAATCCAGACTCAGTTAACTGGAAACGTCTTAGTAATACCTCTTTTACGACATCGAAATCGCTTCTGCTCTTCTCATCAAGACTCATGAAACATTTAAGTGAGTCACCAGTCAAAAAATCAAGTAAAAGACTGCTCCATCTTTCTTTGGGTATGTTCAGAGCTGTGACCTTGATGATGAATCTAGATAGGAAAGAGTCAACACAATCGCGAGTCTGGTCAAAATGTGGCATTTTTAACTTAGGATAAAAAATATTTGTAGCAGCCGCAGTCTTAGTCTGTTCAGACTGCACTTTAGCTAATTCTAAAGCTTTTTCTTTTTCTGCATGAAGTTTTAATGTTTCCATTTCCATGGCATTTTTATGTGCTTGATCCAGTTGCATAAGTTCCATTCTCCTTAATTCCATTTCTTTATCTCGTTGTGCCATTCTTTCCTTCTCAAATTCCATTTTTTTCCTTGTCGAATTCTCTGTCTTTTTCTTGTTGAGCTAATTCTTTATCTTTCTGCTCTCTGTCTTTTTCTTGTTGAGCTAAAGTCAGTCGTTCTAATTCCAATTTCATGGATATTTCTTTTTCCTTCTGAGCCATCTCTTTTTCTTTCATTTCCCTTTCTTGGGTTAATTCAAACCTCCTAAGCTCATCAGCTCGTTTAGTCATTTCGCGCTGTTCCCTTCTTTCCAGACGCGATAAATATTCATCATATTTTGTATCTGCAAAACTTTGTAGTTCCGCCCCTGATTTTCCATAACTTTTTCCAATATCAATGAATTCCTGTAGTGTAGACATGATAATAGGTTTTTGAGTACCTTCAATAGTCTATAATATACACTAGGATTATAGAACTCGATATCATATGTACATGAATATATTAATCAATAACAAACAAGTTACAAGAACATGTGACAAAGACAGTGAAAACAATCAAATGATTTACAATGAAATGATTTTTCAATTATACAACAACACTTTACACTTATAAAGTAAATAAAGGAGACCTATAAATAGTAATGAGTAAAAGAAAGAAAAGAATTTACATTACAAAAATATAACAAGACAAGTCGTCTTAGACAAACGTGTAGACAAAGAAGTTTTAGATCACACACGACAACAATTGTCAACAGTACTGAAAGTAGGTTATGTAAATAAAGAGGACGTAATTCACTTGACGAAACTGCTAATCACACAAAATATGGTTATAATACTAACTGAAGAAACATTTATTCCCTGACTCAAAAGAAAAAATATAATCAGTCAGATCCTCAGTTTAGTAAAATAAGCATGCAAATCTAATAGAAGTTAACATTCACTGAAGCTTTCCTGGGAAAATTCCAGTCAATATTAAACAATACGAATATACGAATATACGAAAAACATGAATGGGGAAACATAGATGATAGTAAAAAAGTAAGTCAAGTGATGATGAACTGTAGACCAAAGATAATACAAGGACGATATGATAATGTTCAAGCGCTCTAGTAAAATCAAGAACTTATCTGTTTAGTTGTCCCTCTGAGAAATACATGAATGCATGTAATTCTAAACCTAGTTCCGCCACTTGTCTTCAACAGCTGAGGTCCATTGATGGTAGACCTTGACCTTCGCAGTAGGGTAACCGTTTGAAAGTCTTGCTTCGGTCTTCAAACGTAGTTTCTTCAAACGATCTGCGTCGCAGCTTCAGATGACTTTGATCAAGAGATACATTCTCCACTGGTTCAGGTTCTTGAGTGGAAGATTACCGTTATATCTGCGTGAATCAGTCTCTTTGATGGAAGAAAAATATCAGATTCTCAAGCAATGTTGTCTGCTAGAGTTGACGGCATCGATGTAGTGACGTCACTTTCTGTCCTGCGCATTTCAGTTGCCGGTTAGGCTTGAAAGAATGATTTTGCCTTCATAACGTTCATCATCAGTTTGACTTTATTCGATACTTGAAGGGGGGAATCCAGTATTCACGAAATCCAGACACCTTCTGACACCAGAATGTTACGGGCTTCTCGGGATCCCAGTATGTGCTGGGTGCTTCGATGACTTCTAGTATTTGAGGATGACCAAGTTATTATATTCGTATTCAGTTTATAAAGTCAAAGTCCCTCGGGTTCTTATCACTTTTGTAGGATTCCGTAATACTGTTCGTTGGTATCGATAATGTCTGCTTAACCCTTGTGATTCATTATGTGCTGAATGTGTTTCATATTAAATTCGACCCTTGACTGACCTGTATTAGTCTCTTGTCTTATTAATTATATTGGCAGTGTGAGATGCAGCGTGTTAAGACATTAATCATCACTGGTCATGATCAGTTGAGGATGAATAGCATTTAACTCAACTCCGAATACGATAATTGATAACACTGTGATTTTGACGACTCAAACTATTTAATTAGTTATTTCATACCATGAGCAGACACCAACTACATGGGAACAAAAGTCACATCACATTCATGTACGATCTGTAAGAGTTCTCATTATTTCATAAGCACATGTTCACAATCTCTATCTAGAGTCCTGGTTAGAGGTCAGTTCCTTTTTAACGGCCAATGTCCTTTGGCATAAATTCAGAGGATAACTAGACTTAACTATCCTGCTAGTCAGCAATACACTTATTATGCTAGGCTTACGTCTACTGCTAGTCGTTTAATATCCGTTACACTAGGCTTACGCTTGCCGCTAGCTGTACAATATCCATCTATACTAGTCTTACGCTATTGCTAGTAACAAAATGTTCCTTTGGCATACCACGCCAGGCTAATCTGCCATAATTATGCAAACTGCGTTATTCCTACTACGACTTACGTTTGGTTCAAGAAATACACTGCTCAAATGGCTTCCCAGCCACACAATTCAAAAGTGGACTACGCCACACACTTTCCAGTGGTTATACCACACAATATAAGTGGCAATGGCCACACTTCTAAAACACACTGCCGTTCGGGTCAAAACCCACAAGTCGAATGATGTTATAAAGACATACGCGTCATGCATAGTGATATGCATACTACGTCGTTAATATATATTCAATTGCGATGTTCCACGGTGCAGCAATCCGAGTTGGCCAAACTCAAATGCTTGCACACATGCAACAACCATCGACATCGGTCGATGAGATATATCTCTATTCGTTTGAGGTGTTCCATGATACAGTCATTCGAGTCGGCCAAACTCAAATGCCTGTAAGCATGAAACAATCCTCAACAGACCTTATTTGGCTTTTAGCACTTCGGATGGACATTATGAATTCAATATGCTACCATTCGGACTGAAAAATGCTCCGAGTGTGTTTTCAAGGATGATGCGCAAATTGTTGGATCCCCTGAATAACCCATGTATCACGAATTTCATGGATGATATTCTCGTCGCCACAGAGACATTTGAAGAACACATTGAAGCTCTGGAGATGTTGTTTGATAGACTTCGGGAGGCGAACTTAACTGCTAGGCCAACAAAATGTTGTATTGGATGCAAAGAGTTGGAATTCTTGGGACACACTGTATATCAGGGTAATATGACCCCTGATCCTAAGAACTTGGAAAAACTGCAGAGAGCACCTAGGCCGCAAACAAAAAAGGACGTGCGATCATTTGTGTCGTTATGCGGATTTTATCAGAAATACATCAAGAATTTTAACGCTATTTGTGCTCCTCTGACTGATCTGACTCGCAAGGGACTTCCAGATAAAATTATTTGGACTGCACAATGTGAACTAGCGTTCCAAGAGTTAAAGGAAAAACTCACTAGCAAGCCGATTCTCAAACTGCCTAATTAGAGTAGTGGCAGACGTGAGGAGTAATTTTACCTATGTGTATCGCTGGTTTTGGAACTTGCCATAGGCATGTTTTCAGGTGGGGAGATGTGTAGTGAAATTGACAGAGATACAACGGTAAAATACCTCCAAAGATAACATGTAAGGATAAAAACATAATGCGTAGGCTGCTGATAGTACATGATCGCCCAGACCGCGGGTCATCACCCTCCATAAAAATTGACTTGCTAGACAGGAGGGGAACGGCGGATAAAAAGGAAAAAATATGACTGGAAAGATTGCGTGAGACTAGAAAGGCTAAGGAGACGCAATTGGGGGGGAAACGGAGAAAAGTCACGTTTCCCAAGTTGATATAAAGTAAGGAACTCGACAGAAGGGACCTTGGATATGTTACGCCACAGTCATTTATTGGTCGCTTTTGCGATACCAAGCCTTTGATTTGAATTCAGCGGCAGAACGCAGATGTTTGGAATATTACAAAAATTAAAAAGTAACTTTTTCGTAATATTACTGTTAGGAATATAAAAATTAGCTGGCCGGATGGCCCATTCTGAGCAGTGAACTAATATGTTCTTAATTTTACAAACGGATAGATAATATTGAAGATAATGACAAAAGACTGTTGTTCACATCAGCGACAGACTGTATGGAATAAAAAGTGTCGCTATTTGCACAAAAAAACACGACCTTGAGACGCAGGTGTTCAAATCTACTTAGTAGGGAAGCGAAGGGACATTGGTGGGAGCTGTGTCTAAATATAACTTTTAACGACAAAATTTTGGAGGGGAGAGAAAGGTTGGTTCAAAAATCAAGTACGTTTTTGAAAAAAAAAACAAGTAGAGACGGACAGACTAACAGATAAACATCCATACTTGACTGAAGCATGACTGAAATGACTTTAGGGTAGGAAATTTGAATTTGAAATAAACCTAGGCTATGATTGGCCACAGACAATCATTTTATCGGCGCTCAGACGAGAAGTGGGGCCATTCCTCAATAGTTGTTCGATGATAGACACAGTATTTTAAAGTGTGGTGATTTCCAAATGAAAGAAAGTGAAATAAGTTCAGGGACGCCATACTATAGCCAGCAGCTCAGCTGAGTTTTGCTAGCATTTCTGTGTTCTTTATTCATAATCTGGTAAGATTGAAATTATTTCTTTGTATATTTTGAATATTGTTTAATGTTCGAGTGATTTGATACTGCCATATCATAATCTAGCCTTACAAACAAGTAGGGATTTGCTCTAGACCCCCCGCCCAAGTCAGGGTCTAGGGACCAACAATATACATAAACTCCAGCAAGGGTTAGGAAAGACAGATCAAGTGTTGAGAATAATGAAACATATTACCTATCCACTTTTAGGGAAGGAAACTAATAAATATTTTTCAGAATCTATAGTCTGGGAGGACCTATCTGATGTAAAACCACCATGGTAAATGTGCTGTTTGGTCAGAGAGATCTGACCTGTCTGTATGATGTGGTTGTTGTGTCCGTGTTGTGTCCAGACGTGGGTAGAGAATAGAATAGAATTTTGACACATAGCCAATACTTTGATTGCAGAGCTGTGAGTTTCAGTTGTCAACAAGGCGGTGTCCATTCAGTTGGTGATTTTACTCGAGTGTATCTGTGCAGTACGTTGTGACAGAGACCACTATTATTGCCCGCCAGCACGGAGAGGTGGGACCACCAGATTTCAGCACCAGAGCAACATATGCAAGTTGAGTGAGCCTCTGGTCTGCTGGAAGTTCACCAACGCCTTTTAGTTACTAATACCCCATAAAATTCCTGCAATTTACTGGACACTGTGTAGTCAATATAGACAGGTGTGATGAGGCCACCCCAACAGCACAAGCATTAACTATCCTCCCAAGTAGATGACTACTAGAACATTTTAATAAAACTAACTAGTCTAGTACTTATATATGTACACTCTTGCATTTATTATGTAACATTCCATGCATTTCTTTCATAATTTTTAAATCTTTTTTTAAAAAAAAGTTCTGGTCAACATAAAACTTGATCCAGAACAAATAAATGTAACATAATTCTATCAAAAATTTTACACTCTTGAGTTAGTTCAGTGTATTATAATATTTGTTAAATATTATTAGTCTGCTTAAATATCTGTGGGTGTATCTATAACTATCACACCACATTACATATCATTACCCTAGACATTTTACATAGCTACATTCATTAAGAAAAAAAATTGAGTGTGAGGTCGTAGTGGTAGCAAGAAAGGCCTTCTGACAATTCACAACTACATTTTATCTCAGGAGCCTTCACAGCTGGCCTCATACATTACATTTAGTAATATCACCATCATACAATACCATCAAACCCACTACAGGATGAACTACAGCCCTCATATACAGTGACTCTCCCGGTAGATAACTAAAGTGAACTCTGTAATATTTCATCCAGGAAGGACACTTATAAACTAGATAACTAAAGTGAACTAATTTAATATTTCATACAGGAAGGACATTTATAACTATATAATAACTTTTAGTTATTGGGCAGATTGTCCCAACATTTTTAATTGTTCTTTTCTGTAAACTATCTTGTCTTTATTTTCAAAGACCTGTCCACAAGCTATGAATGGACAGGCAAAATAAATTGTAAATATTTGTTCAAAGAAAAACTTAACTGCTAGTTATTATCTTCTATTAATAGAAACTTAAAGTGTTTGATTGTTGTGTACCATCATTCATTTCTCTCCTAGACACTAGGTACACCATACACCATACACTAGAGCCAGAAAAGTGACCGTGTGAGACCTAGGGAGGTAGCTGTAGGTTCTCTGCACATAATTCATCATCATCATTTATAGAATCAGAGGCCTACATTTGCTTGACCTCACACGGTTATAGCAGACACCTTTTCATTCTTTTAGGATACCATCATAACCTCAACAGCAAAATCAACTTTGCTACATAAATTGGTAGGCTTGTCCGGGCATCTGAATTTCTCTTAGTACCACATACATTGGGGTCTGGGGTTTAGCTTTAACAACAGTCTATTTTCCCAGGGAATCCCCATATAGTATTACTGTAAAGGGCAATTTTTACTATCTTGCAATATAATACATTTATATTCTTATTATGTTCGCAAATATTTTGGAAGCAAAGTATTTCCTTTTTTAAGTGCTTAAGGAGAAGTCATTTTTGGGTTGCTTCCCTTGAAAATAGTTCTGTCATCTTCGATCGGACTCCGCAGACGACTCTAGGCCTACTGCGATTTATTCTGTGGCTGGGTAGGAATAGATTGTTCTTGCTTCAGTATATCTATGGCCTGAATTTATACGTAGTGTTTGTATGAGTAGGACGAGTCTGTCTTATATATGGATATCTTTGCATTTCTAAGTCGAACTAATTTGGTTGTCGCTAGAAAAGGTCAAAGGCTATGCAGCGGAAGTATCGCTAGCAAGGGGTGTGATCCATGGCTGTCATCCTGTGAGGATGCCGAGTTTTGTTGTAGCAGGCTTTTTGCCGAAATAGTGATCTATATATGGATGGGGAAAAGTGATAATCATTTAGACATGTTGTATGTACTTTACCCCAGTGTTTATTCTCTTTTGCCAAGGAATGGCAAAGTTATATTTCGCATAAAAAGGTAAAACCACAATTTATTATGAACTTGGGCTTCGTCATCGTTGTTGATAAGCAGATGCACAGTGGTACTTTTAAAAAGAATATCCATTCAAAGGAAGAAGACATTCCTATGTATCAGCACTGGATTGTATGATATTATTCAATTACCTCTATGAGAGAAGCTATGAAGAAATGAGGACATTTAATGAATGACTAATTTTGGTCTATATTCTATAGTGAGTGAAGCTCACGAGAGAGAGAACAGCCATGTTGAAATTCATATACTTTGTATTTATCGAGTGAGAAAAAGGGATGCCTGTACTATCGCTCGATGAACCAAGAGATCACTGCTACATGTGAGAACCCATGTCTGGGATTCCTATATATTGGTTATGGTCTGACGTGCCCAGTCAGTAAAGCCAGATGATTTACATGATGGAACTCTGAATGCTTATTTACGAATGCTCCATTATGGTATTTGCCAAGCATGAATGCTAACTTAAGATGATATTCCTGTGATCAACATTATGCTGTCTATGTCGACATTTGTTCCTGTAACCATACACGTACTGTCCAAGTGTGCGTCCCATTAAATGTTATAAAAAGACCACCGTAGTTCCAGTACTTCTTGAATTCGAACAGTGTGAGTATGAGTGCTGTACTACCAACCTGTCAACTCTATCGAATCATTCTACCATTCGCGTACTGACATTCAGATACACACTCATTGTTTACACTCACATTCTTGCCGGAGCCTCATCACGTTCCAGGACAAGATGACCTGTATGACCAAAACTGTGCTGGGTTTGATGAGTTGACAATCGTTACACTTTACTACACCAGTCCCAACATCTACATTTATCCACTGGTGGACATTCACATCATTTAACAAATAAAGCATGATTCAACAACTAGTAGCCAGTATGAGTTAACAACTACACATAGAGTTTAACAACTGGTGTGCCAGCTTCCTGGGTCAACCTGCACAGTGACCATATTGAGAAGTAAACTACTGAGACCAGACGTTCCTTGGGGTCTGTTACGACACACAAATACATCAGCAGTACAACTCTACAGTGATGTCAGCGTGACCTGTCCTGTCGAGAGTATGCAGTAACTAGGTCAGGGTTTGTTGACATTTGGTTCGTTGGACATTTGCCATACAACTGACAGTGTTACACAGCAAGCTTGGTTGAAACATAGAACATTACACATCAGGACTGGAGAATATTTGACAGTGTTTGCGAAAGAAAATGTTATTGAACTGAGAAGTCCTACATTGATTGTTATCATTCAAATCAACGATGGAGCTTCTATTTCTGTGTTGAATTTAAAATAATTAGACCAGAAGTATTTGTTTAATAAAGTACCACAGTACTGTACTATTAGGCAGTGTAACTGAGCCTTCATTCCAACACATTCTTTCTGCAACACTCTATTTACATCATATTGCCATACTATTTATGCATTTATGTATTTATGTTTAACTATTTATATGTGATATTTGTTTGTATCCAGCGGGTTGTTGTTTCGGTTGGGCGATGTCACACAGCAGAGTATCCCACGTAATAGAGGGTCTGATGTGTGCGTTTCTATAGGTGCAATTTTCTTTATTGAAAATTTGCTGCGACAGCTGTTGCTATTAGTGTTAGCTGTGAAGTCTGTACTCATTGTTGTTTTTGTAATATTCCTTTGTTCTTTAGTTTGTTTTGATTTGTTTGTAATTTGTTGGTCTACCCTATTCTATCTTTCAGTTCTATTCTCAATTTATATTTATATACTGTGGCGTTATTTGTATTTGTTATCATCTTGCGGTTTATCTTTTATTGTTTTTCCCATTTGATTTATTTCATTTCCGCAAATGTTTTCATGTTCTTCTGTATAACTGTTTTGTTTTGTGCCTGATCGACATACACTATTTAAAATATAGTTGATCATATAAATTGATGTACAAGAATCAACTGATAGTTAATTGCTATTACTAAAGGTACACAGTTGATGATATAAAACACTATTTCTGGTGCACTGCACTTATATTATAGAGTGAACCAGCAACTTATAGCTGTTATTATATGAGGATTTATACAAGACCTTTGTAAGGCTTGTTTCCCACAGTGATTGGGATAGTTAAGTACTATTTTTCCACAGGTTAATAAGTTATCATACAAGGTCTTTGATTAAGACTAAGAAAGTGAATTTATTTACTTTTGCAAATTACTGATCTTATTAGACAAGATGTCTACCTTAGATTATTTTATCACACAAGGCAGGGCTCTTGATATGACTGGTCAGCAATTAGAACAATGGGCAGTTGCTCAATATGACAAAGCATTAGCTGCAGAAGAGAGAAAACTTGCTGCTGCTGCTGAAGAAAGAAAAGCATTGATTGAAGAAAAGAAATTAGCAGCTGAGGAAAAAAAATTACAAAGAGAGGATGAACAAAAGAAATTGCAGATACAGACTGATGAAAAAAGATTCCAGATGGAAATGGAAAAAGAGAAAAGAAAGGATGATGCAGAAGAGAGAAAATTACAAGCTGAAGCTCAAGAAAAAAAAGCAATAAGAGAACATGAACACCAAAAAAAACTTTTAGCATTTGAGTTAGAAAAGTTAAAGTTAACAAACATAAGTAATGTTAATCAAGCATCTACTGGTAATGGTAAACCCTTTACTTACAAGGTCAAGGTACCAGCGTTCAACCCTTCCAGTGATGACATAACATTCTGGCTAAACAGATTTGAACGCTCGTGTCGAGCACATAATGTGGACAAATCACAATATGCTAACCAGTTATCAGAAAATCTGAAAGGTGATTCTCTGACTAGTTTAAGTTTGGTTGAAGAGGCTGACAAAGATAACTATGATGTTATTAGGGCAGCCTTATTAAAGAAGTATCAGTTGTCTGAAGAGGGTTATCGGAAGTTGTTTAAGACAATGGTGCCTGAGGCAGGTGTAGAATTCTCAGAATTCATTGCAAGGACACGTCTTACATTTGATCGTTGGATTGAGCTATCCAAAACAGAAAAGACTTATGAAGCCCTTATGGACTTGATACTCAGAGACAAGATTATGTCAAGTATAAATAAACCTTTCCTCGAATTCTTACATGAGCGTAAACCTAAGTCTCTAAAAGAAATGGAACAGTATTGTACCCAATACGTCACTGCACATCCGGACGTAGCTATTAGCAACAATAAGGTTAAAGAAGGTATGCCAGTTGCTTCTGCAACACCATACAACCCTAATCACTCTCACAAATTCCAAGGACCTCAAAATAGGTTTAATAAAAAAGGTAACTATTACAGTTATCAGAACCAAGGTAACCAATCATTTCAGGGTTCTTCTTCGAATACCTGGAGAAGAGCTGACAGCCCTCGATTCAGGGGTGGTCATAATTACAGGAACTTTCGCAAAGGAAGTCATTCTAGAAACTATCCAAGTTTTCCTTCATGGAGACAACAGGATCATAATTACCGAGATACTCATTATAATGAATATGATGATAGTAACCAAAGGAGCTATGATTCAAACCCGAGTAGGGGTTATAATGGTGGAAACAATGATAAGTACAGAGGCAATAATAACAGAGGTAGAGCACAATTCAAAAAACATAAAGCTCATTACCAGGCGAACTCTGCACAGCAAGAGTCCCACGAAGCCTATAAACAAAATAAAGATAATGATGACTCTAATAATATGGCATGTGCCGCTTTTGATTTTGGGAGAGCATCTCAGTGCCCCCAATGCAAAACATTATTTGAGCCAACCACAGTGTCTACTTTAAGCTGTGGCCATCCTCTTCCCGCTCTTCCTGCGTCAATCGCGCATGATGGGAGAGGTTCTCTTGTCTTACACAAAGGTTTAGTAAATGACAATCCAGTCTCAGTACTTTTTGATTCTGGATGCACAACTATTGGGGTTAGGCAGTCACTCATAGATCCTTCTCATTCTACAGGCAAAGTAGTCAAATGCGTAAAATTTGGCGGCACCATAGAGAAATACTCTACCGCTATCATTAGGATTGCTACTCCTTTCTTCACAGGAGATGTACACGCATGTCTTTTGCCGGATCCGATCGCTGATCTTATCATCGGTCGCATTCACGGAGTCAAAGAATGCACTCCGGAGCAAATTTCCGTTTGGGAAAATCAAAATATGCAATCTGCTAATGCAGTAGTCACTAGAGCTCAAGCTCTCGATATGCCTGAAACTTCATCTGTTGAAGATAATGAAGTGCATAACCGAGATGATCCCTTGGTAATTTCTCGTGACTCGTTTATAAAACAACAAGAAGAAGATCCGACTCTTAAGAAATTCTTCACTCTTGTAACAAAAGGTGATCCGAATAAAGATTCAAATTGTAAATCTTGGATTACAATGAAGAATGGCGTACTTGTACGTATGGTGCAAGACTCCACTAAGTCAAGTCATTCTCAGATTCTTGTACCCAAGAATTTGAGAGTTAAGATCTTACAACATGCACACGACTCTCAGTGTGCTGGTCACATGGGTTTTTCCCGTACTAAGTCAAGAGTTCTTGCGGCTTTCTTTTGGCCTTTTGTGAACAAGGACATACGGATCTATTGTCGATCCTGTAAAGTATGTCAAGAAGTCAAATCCAAAGGTCCTCGTCATGCTGCGCCTATTCAGGCTGCAGATATTCCTATTCGTCCATTCCAGAAAATGGCGATAGACATCATTGGTCCATTCAAGATCAAATCTGCTAGAGGACATCAGTTTATCTTAACGTGTGTAGACATGTGCACACGTTGGCCAGAGGCTATCCCTCTAAAGAGCATTACTACCGCTGACATTGCAGATGCTCTTTGGCTTATATTTTCTCGGCTGGGATTCCCCGGAGAAATATTATCAGATCATGGCACCCAACTGATATCGGATACCATGTCTCAAGTAATGTCTACTCTACAGATAGAGAGATCTTTGAGTAGCATCTATCATCCTATGTCCAATGGGATGGTCGAGCGACTAAATAGAACACTTAAGAACTTATTAGGGAAGATAACTGAGGATCATCCTCAGGATTGGGATAGGGTTTTACCCGCGGCCCTCTTCGCGTACAGAGAGGTCCCCAATGAACATACAGGGTTTTCGCCCTTTGAACTTGTCTTTGGCGCGCGACCGCGCGGCCCAATGTCTTTGCTGCATGATCTTATAACAGCTGACAATATTGACGATGACACAAAATCTTCTTACGAGTATGTCATCGCGCTGAGACAAAAGATTATCGAAGCATGCAAATTGGCAACGTCCTCTTCTGAATTTGCTAAGCAGAAGGCAAGACAATTTGCTAATAAGAAGAGAACTTTACGACAACTTTGTCCTGGTGACAAAGCATTTGTTTTGCTACCTTGTCGTGAAAATAGACTCCTTATTAGTTGGAAAGGTCCGTACGATATAATATCGAAAATTTCAGATGTTGACTACATCGTCGATATTAACGGGAAGCATAAAACCTTCCACATCAATATGCTTACGGAGTTCCATGAACGTCCTGACTATCTACAGCCTATTTTCCAGGCAACGGACGATTCTCATGTCAAACATGGTCATTACTCATCACTGTCTGTAATACAGGATGAGGAAACAAGTTTTTCGGATGTTAATCTCCCGCTTCCAATGATCCCACTTCATTCTAGTGAATCATGGAAAGACGTTACTGTTTCTCCTGATTTGTCTCTAGGAGAACGGCGACAAGTTTCGTCTATGTTACAAACATTTCAGGATGTCCTCACTGACATCCCTGGACAAACTCATGTCATTGAGCATGACATTGTTCTAACTGAACATACTCCAATTAGGGTTAGGCCTTATCCTATCCCTATACATTTCCAAACACAGGTTGAAAAGGAGTTGGATGAAATGATAGATTTACAAATAATCGAACCATCCACTTCTGCATATTCTTCGCCGATGGTTATTGTTCGGAAAAAAGACAATAACATACGTCTTTGCGTTGACTATCGCAAATTGAATCAAGTTACGAAGTTCGATGCTGAACCTATGCCTTTACTAGAAGAGTTACTTACTCGTCTTTCTAAATCGCATTTTTTCACTAAACTTGATTTGTCTAAAGGATATTGGCAAGTTCCATTATCCGAACGCGCCAAACCTCTTACCGCTTTCTCTACTCCCAGAGGCCTTTTCCAATGGAATTTTATGCCTTTCGGCCTTATGAACGCACCAGCTACATTTGTACGCATGATGCGTCGAATCCTATCGTATCGGTCAGATGTCATTGCTTATCTAGACGACATCTGTCTTTTCAGCGATACTTGGGAAGATCACTATTCAGGATTAGTTGAATTATTATCAACTCTGCGTGAGTATAACCTGACAGCAAAACCATCTAAAGCTTGTATTGGCTTTAGCAAAATTGCTTTCTTAGGCCATCGAGTAGGTCACGGTTTCTTGAAGACAGAAGACCATAATATCACTAAGATACTTAACATCTCTATCCCTAGGACTAAAAAGCAAGTGCGAAGTCTTTTAGGTCTCATACAATTTTATGGACGTTTCATTCCGAATCTGTCCTCTATCATGGCACCTCTCTCTACACTATTAAAGAAAGGGTCGCCTAACATGGTTCACTGGTCTCATGAATGCCAATCTTCACTAGAGAAGATCAAAACTATGTTTTCATCACCACCTATTTTAGTGTTACCTACAACAGATAAGACATTTGTTCTTCGTAGTGACGCTTCATCCACTGGGATTGGAGCGGCACTAATGCAAGAGTACTCTGGAACTCTGCATCCTGTAATGTACATATCCAGAAAACTTAATGCTGCAGAAAGGAATTACTCGGTTTTAGACCGCGAATTATTGGCAATGGTTTGGTCAATTCTCAATCTCCAAAGATTCCTTCTGGGCGCGCATTTCGTAGTGGAAACTGACCAAAAAGCTCTTACGGCTATCCAAAGTAAGAACTTGAAGAGCTCGAGATCAACTCGATACGCAATTGCTCTTCAACCTTTTCATTTTTCGGTACGAGCTATCCGTGGTTCAGAAAATGTGATGGCGGACATTCTGTCCAGATGCCCACATGATGCCACTTAACTGTTAAATATTGGATCTTTTTAATATGTATAATTTTACAACAGTTATTTTTTGTTTCTTTACTAAGATACACATTTGTAATTTAATAATAGAATGATGGTATCGCTACTTAGCGGTTTATTGATGTTAATTCACCGCTGTTCTTTGATGATTGTTTCTTCATAAATCATAAATTTAAGATTGTAGTGTGAATTTTTGGTATGCATTGTATAATTACCAGAATTGTATTATACGTACATCACACCTTCCTGGAAACATTTATTCGTAGGGAAACAATTTCTCTCAGATTTTGAGATATATATTCTCACCAGTCATATTAGGAATTATAGTTATTCCTGATATTTTCATCTGCGCAGTATTCTTGCGTTGTGAGCCTATTCTACGGTGCTCCTAGATGTATTTTAAAAAAAATTTATTTTTTTTTTCCTGGGAGGTGTGGTAAGACTGTAAAGGGCAATTTTTACTATCTTGCAATATAATACATTTATATTCTTATTATGTTCGCAAATATTTTGGAAGCAAAGTATTTCCTTTTTTTTAAGTGCTTAAGGAGAAGTCATTTTTGGGTTGCTTCCCTTGAAAATAGTTCTGTCATCTTCGATCGGACTCCGCAGACGACTCTAGGCCTACTGCGATTTATTCTGTGGCTGGGTAGGAATAGATTGTTCTTGCTTCAGTATATCTATGGCCTGAATTTATACGTAGTGTTTGTATGAGTAGGACGAGTCTGTCTTATATATGGATATCTTTGCATTTCTAAGTCGAACTAATTTGGTT
Source organism: Oreohelix idahoensis (assembly GCA_024509875.1). Classification (NCBI taxonomy): domain Eukaryota; kingdom Metazoa; phylum Mollusca; class Gastropoda; order Stylommatophora; family Oreohelicidae; genus Oreohelix; species Oreohelix idahoensis. Next base: position 17,393 of record JAMPIV010019123.1, read on the forward strand.
GTCGCTAGAAAAGGTCAAAGGCTATGCAGCGGAAGTATCGCTAGCAAGGGGTGTGATCCATGGCTGTCATCCTGTGAGGATGCCGAGTTTTGTTGTAGCAGGCTTTTTGCCGAAATAGTGATCTATATATGGATGGGGAAAAGTGATAATCATTTAGACATGTTGTATGTACTTTACCCCAGTGTTTATTCTCTTTTGCCAAGGAATGGCAAAGTTATATTTCGCATAAAAAGGTAAAACCACAATTTATTATGAACTTGGGCTTCGTCATCGTTGTTGATAAGCAGATGCACAGTGGTACTTTTAAAAAGAATATCCATTCAAAGGAAGAAGACATTCCTATGTATCAGCACTGGATTGTATGATATTATTCAATTACCTCTATGAGAGAAGCTATGAAGAAATGAGGACATTTAATGAATGACTAATTTTGGTCTATATTCTATAGTGAGTGAAGCTCACGAGAGAGAGAACAGCCATGTTGAAATTCATATACTTTGTATTTATCGAGTGAGAAAAAGGGATGCCTGTACTATCGCTCGATGAACCAAGAGATCACTGCTACATGTGAGAACCCATGTCTGGGATTCCTATATATTGGTTATGGTCTGACGTGCCCAGTCAGTAAAGCCAGATGATTTACATGATGGAACTCTGAATGCTTATTTACGAATGCTCCATTATGGTATTTGCCAAGCATGAATGCTAACTTAAGATGATATTCCTGTGATCAACATTATGCTGTCTATGTCGACATTTGTTCCTGTAACCATACACGTACTGTCCAAGTGTGCGTCCCATTAAATGTTATAAAAAGACCACCGTAGTTCCAGTACTTCTTGAATTCGAACAGTGTGAGTATGAGTGCTGTACTACCAACCTGTCAACTCTATCGAATCATTCTACCATTCGCGTACTGACATTCAGATACACACTCATTGTTTACACTCACATTCTTGCCGGAGCCTCATCACGTTCCAGGACAAGATGACCTGTATGACCAAAACTGTGCTGGGTTTTATGAGTTGACAATCGTTACACTTTACTACACCAGTCCCAACATCTACATTTATCCACTGGTGGACATTCACATCATTTAACAAATAAAGCATGATTCAACAACTAGTAGCCAGTATGAGTTAACAACTACACAGAGAGTTTAACAATTACCCAAGATTTGGGAAGTGAAGAAAGTGTCAGAGCCCAGATTTAATTAAATAAAATTATAATTAGTTAGAGATTTTGTTAGAACATTTTGTACTTAGTAGAATGGCAGATCTGGCCAAGTTTTGCTCTGCGGCTGTGCAGACTGCGAAAGAAATGAACATGGAGGGTCAAGCTTTGATTCAATATGTAACTTCAGAATGTGACAAGTATATTGAAAGGGAGGATAGGAAGATAGCAGAAGAAAGAAAGTTACAGTTACAAATTGAGGCTGACAAAGAAATTAAGAGGCTGCAGATTGAGGCTGACAAGGAGGCTAGGGCATTGGAGGCTGATAGAGAGGCTGAGATAAAGAGGCTCCAATTTGAGGAGAAAAAATTAGAGGCAGAAGAAAAAAGATTGACTGCCGAAAGGGAGGGAGAAGAAAAACGACTGCAAAGGAAGGCAGAAGAAAAAAAATTGACTGCCGAAAGGGAGGCAGAAGAAAAACGACTGCAAAGGGAGGCAGAAAAAGAAGAAAAGAGATTTACTGCCGAGAGGGAAGCAGAGGAGAAAAGATTACAGAGGGAGCACGAGTTACGACTAAGGGAGTTAGAAATTCAAGGCCATGCTCCTGAAAATGGTGCTAGCCCTTTTGCCTCAGATGCCACTACTAGTCAGGGAGCCTCAACCTCAGCTATGGGTTTTCGTGTAGACCATTTTGTTGAGAAAGACGATGACATAGAAGGATATTTAAGCAGGTTTGAACTTTTAGCTACTACCTATGGGTTAGAAAGAGAAAGATGGGGGATAAAGTTGTCTCAGGGACTTCGGGGAACAGTTTATGAAGTGTTTTCCAAAATGAGCAGGGATGACCAAGACAACTATGACATGTTGAAGCAAGCTCTTCTGTTAAGATATGAAAAGAACGGAGAGTTTTCTAGAAAGAAATTTAGGAATGCCAGGCTACTGTCGGGTGAGACTTATCACCAGTTCTCCGCCCGGTTGGAAACGTATATTGAGAAATGGGCTACTTTGGGGAAAACCCAAGATCTCAAAGAGATGATACTCATTGAACAAATGAGAGAGTCCATGGCTCCAGACATGAGAAAGTTTCTCATGGAACAGGGTGCGGAGAGGCTGGGTGAGATAATAAATGTCGCTGAGAGGTATCAGGCAGTCCAGGCAGAGGTAGCTGGCATAAAGAAGAAACAAATATATCAAAGTAAGGCCCCTCAAAACCATAACAAATTCGATAATAGAAATAAGCAGAACTTCGATAGGCCTCGAAATGAATTTAAGAATAGACCTTCACAATTCAATGATAGAAGAAATGATGAAAGAAAACCTTTTAACCAAGGAAAGAGGTATTGTAAAAATTGTCGGATGGACAACCATAACACTGAAAATTGTAGAAAGAAAACTCCAAGTTTCGCTGCCATGAAAACGGGGAGGAAGGGAGTAAAGGTCAACTCTATTGAACAGCAGGAACCTTACCACCCCCCAGTGTGTGAAGATGTAACATGCAATGGAGTCACCATAAGGTGTTTGTATGATACGGGATTGGATTATGATTCAGTTGTGAGTTCTCACCTGGTGCAGGCAGATCAATACACCACAGAAACAGTGGAGATCCAAGCGGCAACCAAGGACGTAGCGACCATGACACTTCCCATCGCCAGGATAAATGTGAAGACGCGATATGTGGAAGGAGTAATCAAGGCAGCAGTGTTAAATGATCCAATCTACCCTCTGATATTGGGGTGTAGATATGTCTTCTTGGGGAATCCCAAGAGACCGGTGATCATGGCATCAGTCCAGACACGATCTCAATCCCGAAAGGAAGAAGATGAACCCATAAATACTCATCCAGAGGAGATGAGAAAGGCACAGGCTGAAGATAAGTCACTGAAGCCGTGTTACAATAAACTCCCAAAGAGCCATACTCCTGCTAATAAGGGAGAATTCTATATGAAGAATAAATTACTATACAGGAAGGCCGGCACTGGTTCAGCTGGTCACGCACAGCTGATCCTTCCTAGTTCATATAGGGAGAAAGTAATGGAGTTAGGTCATACTATCCCCTTCAGTGGTCACATGGGGATTAGCGCAACAGGACAGCGTATAGCTTGTCATTATTTCTGGCCAGGGATAACGGAAGACATTAAGAGATATGTGAAATCCTGTCCCGAATGCCAGAGAGTAGCTCCAAAACATTGGACTGCTCCAGCAACTCTTGGGGAAATGCCCATAGTGGGAACCCCTTTTGAGAGAGTTGCAGTGGATATTGTGGGACCTCTCCCTCGGACCAAGAGGAGGAACAGTTACATCCTTACTCTGGTAGACACTTGTTCTATGTGGGGAGAGGCGGTAGCCCTGTCATCAATCGATTCGAAACATGTGGCAGAGGCATTACTTACTATATTCACAAGGTTAGGATTCCCGCATCAAATCTTGACTGATAATGACTCTCAGTTCAAGGGGAAGCTAACTGAAGAGGTTTTCAAGTTGTTTCAAGCCAAGCACTTTCATTGTAGTCCGTATCACCTCCAAGGGAACGGCCAGGTAGAGAGGTTCAATGGGACTCTCATTTCTATCCCGAGAAAGCTGGCACATGAGAAACCTGAGACGTGGGACCACTACTTGCCCGCCGCATTGTTTGCCTACCGGGAAGTACCACATAATTCAACTGGAATGGCACCCACAACACTCCTATTTGGGAGGCCTATAAAAGGTCCGTTGGAAGCTTTGCTAAGGACCTGGACAGATGAGAAGGCAGAAGAGACTGTTACCTCATAATACCAATATGTGAACGAACTGACCACTCGTTTAAAAACCAGTTGGAAACTGGCAAATGAAAATTTGAGACAAGCCAGGAAAAAGCATGCTGCTTATAATAAAAAAGCGAAGGATAGAGAACTTGCTGTAGGGGAGAAGGTACTTCTTCTATTGCCAGGCAGCAACAATAAACTTCAGATCGGATGGCAAGGGCCATATACAGTTTTGGAAAAGGTATCCAGAACCAATTATAAGATAGACAAAAAAAGAAAGGATTAAGTCTATCATGTGAACCTTTTGAAGAAATATCTGGACAGACAAATCCAGGAGGGATCACATTTAATGGCCTTGTCTATCGCAACCGAGATGATAAATGAACCTCTCTCCTCGGTTGAATATCCACTGAAAACCAGTGAAACGTTTGCACAGGTGAAAATCAGTAATCACCTGACAAAAGGACAGAAGGAGAAGGCTCAACAGGTCCTTGAGAAACATACAGATGTGTTAACTGATAAACCGGAACACACAAATTTGTTGTCATATGATATGAAACTACTAGACCCAGCACCCATCTGTATGAGGCCTTATTCTATTCCGTTCGCTAAGGAAAAAGCTTTGAAAGAGGAGATTGATTATCTGTTAAAAGAAGGGATTATTTCTCACAGTGAGTCTCCTTACAGTTCCTGTGTAGTTTTGTTGCGGAAACCATCAGGAGAACATAGACTGTGCATAGATTACAGGAAACTGAATGCTGCCACAGAAGGTCAGGTGGATCCATTACCTGATACTACTCAACTTTTTGCCAGGCTGAACAAGGCAAAATATTTTTCTAAGGTGGATCTTAGCAAAGGCTATTACCAGATTCCAGTAAAGCCTGAGGTTCGACATTATTTGGCCTTTAGCACCTCGGAAGGTCATTATGAGTTCAACATGTTACCATTTGGTTTGAAAAATGCCACGAGTGTGGTTTCTAGGATGATGCGAAAATTGCTGGATCCCCTGAAAAATCCATGTATTTCGAATTTTATGGATGATATCCTCATTGCTACGGAAACATTTGAGGAACACGTTACCTCTTTGAATATGCTGTTTGATAGACTCAGAGAGGCTAACTTAACCGCTAGGCCAACAAAATGCTGTATTGGGTGTAAAGAATTGGAATTCTTGGGACATACAGTACATCAGGGTAGCATGATCCCTGATCCCAAGAATCTGGAAAAACTAAAAAGAGCACCTAGACCACAAACAAAAAAAGATGTGCGATCTTTCGTGTGTCTGTGTGGTTTTTACCAAAAGTATATCAAACATTTTAACTCTATATGTTCTCCTTTGACCGATTTAACTCGCAAAGGTCAACCTGATACTATAACTTGGACAGCACAGTGTGAGTTGGCTTACCAGGAGTTAAAAGCGAAGCTTACAAGCAGGCCAGTGTTGCAATTGCCTGACTTGACTAAAGAATTTATTGTGAGAAGTGACGCAAGCAATGTATGCCTGGGCGCTACATTATTGCAAAGGTCCTCCTCACAAGATGGGGAATTGAACCCAGTCGCTTATGCTAGCCGCAAATTGAACAAGGCGGAAAAAAATTACTCAACCAGTGAAAAAGAATGTCTCGCTTTAATATGGGCGATAAAGAAATTCCAGATTTATTTATATGGCAGGACATTTGTGGTCCAAACGGACCATTCCCCCCTCGTGTTCTTGTCACAGGCCAAGCATGAAAATTCTAGATTATTGAGATGGTCTCTCTTGTTGCAACCATACTCATTTTTGATAGAATACATTCCCGGCCCTTTGAACGTTGGCGCAGACTTTTTGAGCAGACATCCTTATGATGAAGATCAGAAAAACGAGTAAGACTTCATGGAGCTAAGTTATCTCGCATATTATAACCTGCAAATGAATGCATGTTTTAGAATGGGATGTGTGTAACAAAATATGCGAGAATAAACGCTCAATTCAGTAAGATTTAGGCATAAAACGATAATAAATACATTTGCCCGCATGTGTCTGACGGTTAGCCTCTTCGACGCCAGCAGGCTGCTTTTTGTACAGTGCTAAGCCAATAGAACGATTTCACGGGAAAAGTCTGACACGCTTTAGTTTCGTTTTCGACAAACACTACTAATATTTAACTTTTGCCCAATCTGCTGTATACACTTTGTAGTCTAGCCTTACAATTAACTATTGGCGGAAGCATACCGCAATATAGCTATCTAAAGTAACACTTTCTGTCAACTTTGTAGCAAAATCCGTAGTAATCCTTACATTTTTTGGTAATATTACACGATACAATGCTAACTAGTAACGCAAATTATTAACCCGCCCCGTCTACACCCCGCTTCGATGACACAGTCTGCAACGCATTTATTCACACTGCGGAAAAGCCAGCCAAGGCATAACCACGCAGACAATTTTATTTCCTCCTAGTGGTAGCATTTCTGACGTAACTAAAACAAGTTAGTTATTTGAAAAATACATGCTCGCAAGATGAAGGAGAGGAAAGATGGCGGACTTAAGTAAAATTTTAGTTGACGATAGACGATGACAAAAATTGGAAATTTTAAACCATTCTGAAGTTCCCCATAAGAATTATATGGTAGTATGACGTAAAGTTAGCTGAGTAAGAATGTACTTTAAATAATATGATAGTCCTAGTATTAGAGAAGTTATTGTAAAAATATTAATATCAAAGAACATGCGACCAGACACACTGGCGTTCCCGCTCATGTTTTTTTGGTAACGTTAGGGGGACGCGAGCTGGAAAAAGAGGCAGGGAGGTACATTCAAATTCGCTTGGGGTGAACAGAGTATAAATGGGAAAGGGGAACGGTAGGAGAAATGTAATCCTAACGTGATATCTTTTGTATTGGGCATGACTAGAGCAGACGGGCCAATCGACCACCAGTTATTCAAAATTATTTTGGGTTTTTCATTCAAACTGCATTTGAATTCAAGTAGTAGAACGTTACGATTGGCTAGGCTGGTAGATATTAGCAAAAGGCTTTGACTATTCATTGCCAGTTGAACTAATATTTGTATACAGATACGCTGAAAAACAGCTGTGTTAATTTTAAACTTAAATAAAGAATAAATTCACAGTCTGTGCAGTTCGGAGGAAGCTGAGGCCATTTCTTCACAAAATCAGCGTCATTTGTTTATATATTTCTTGATTGTGGTAAGGATATTTTATGAAATTTAATATGTTTGGTCCAACTACAAAAGTTAGATACTGCTATTGGGGAAAAAGTGAAGGACATGTCGGAAGCAGACATTGTTGAGTCCACACATTAAACGGTATCTGACTGATGTATGTTGTTATGATTATGTTGACATATTATTGTATTAAAAATAGTTCAATGAACACTGTTTAACATGCCTGAAGCAAATATAAGTGAAAAGAAAAGAAGAGAAGATCATATCACAGGAAATGTGGTTACTCCACATTAGTGTATGGAGGAAAAGTATGTGAACGTACAGTGGCGTATCTACTATAAGGACTTGAGGTGTGGTCACAACCAGGTGGGAGTCCTGTACAATTCGGGGCGAGTGCATTTGTAAGGCACGCGAGGCTGACCCCATACCCACGTAGGAAATTAAGTGTTAGAATAAATGATCAGAGATAAAAGGCCAGGGTGTCCTTTTGTTGCAGAGCGTCTATGTTCCTGTTGCCGGCTCGTGACAGGAAACCTGCTGAGTGCTTATAAACGTCAACCAGTCTCCAACCAGACTTATATGCTGTCGAATATCCAGTAGGAGCTTTGGCGAGTGTTGAACTTGAAATTTCTGCAACTACCCATTGAATTATCTTACAACAAGGACTCCCAGGTGAAGAGTAAAACATCTGGGGCATCTCTGACATTTTCTTGTGTTTCAAAATATTACACAGGAATTTTATGGGGGTAGGATGAACTACAGCCCTCATATACAATGACTCTCCCGGTAGATAACTAAAGTGAACTCTGTAATATTTCATCCAGGAAGGACATTTATTAACTAGATAACTAAAGTGAACTAATTTAATATTTCATACAGGAAGGACATTTATAACTATATAATAACTTTTAGTTATTGGGCAGATTGTCCCAACATTTTTAATTGTTCTTTTCTGTAAACTATCTTGTCTTTATTTTCAAAGACCTGTCCACAAGCTATGAATGGACAGGCAAAATAAATTGTAAATATTTGTTCAAAGAAAAACTTAACTGCTAGTTATTATCTTCTTTAATAGAAATTTAAAGTGTTTGATTGTTGTGTACCATCATTCATTTCTCCCCTAGACACTAGGTACACCATACACCATACACTAGAGCCAGAAGAGTGACCGTGTGAGACCTAGGGAGGTAGCTGTAGGTTCTCTGCACATAATTCATCATCATCATTTATAGAGTCAGAGGCCTACATTTGCTTGACCTCACACGGTTATAGCAGACACCTTTTCATTCTTTTAGGATACCATCATAACCTCCCTAGCAAAATCAACTTTGCTACAAGACTATTCAACTGAGTAAGAAGTCTATGATCACAGTATTAGGGTCAGTTGTAACATATTTTAGTACTTTGAATTGGATATGTTTGAACTTGCTGATGGTTATACATGTTATTAAGAGGCTGGCATCCTCAGCATGTGAAAATGATATATTCATGAACCACCACAGCAAAGCGCTGGTGATTGCTTCGTGCTAGGTCTCTCAGGGAACCAAAAGCAGAGGTAACCCCAGAGTCCAAGTGGAGAAGTGAGTGGGTGATGATGCCATCATATGTATATATTTATTATCATGTGTAATGAGTTGTATATATGCTCAAAAATGTCCCTTCTAGCACAAGCCACATGTCGCTGCCCAGTCGCAATTCTTCCATTACATTTACTAAAAGAATGTGGATTTTTCAGCATATTCCCTGAGTTATATGATATATGCTCAGGGAGAGTAAAAATTCTGGGAAAAGACTTGCTTGACGGACAGCGGGAAAGGTGCCTGATAAATATCAGGAAAGCAAAAACTTAGCAGCAGTTTTTTTTATTTCCTCTAAAATGTTGTACGAGTTTGCGAGACAATTTGAGGCACGATTCTACGATATCAGCTGTACAATTATTCTGTGGTTCAAAGCTTGCTATCGAAACTTGAAAACTATATCCATAGATTTGTTATAAGTTGTTTTTTTTTTTACAAATTCAAAGTTGATTTAGTTATTACAGACAGAAGTGCACATGTGTCATTCAGCATCTTTAATATATCTATATTTACATCTGTAGAGCCAAATATAAGAAGAATCTTACTGTTAATTCAGATCGAGGCTTGTACGAGCTAAATTAAATATCTCTTCACCAAAGGCGGCAAGAAAGATAAAGAGCTATTACTGCTAAGACTCATTCAGCATTGTTCTCGATTTTTTAAATATATTGTGAATACGCCCTCGAGATAGAAGCACAATCATCCTTCTATCTGCATATCTGCCAAGAGTAAATACAAATATATAAATAAAAAAATAAAAAATAATATGGTATGAAATCAGTTTTACAAGTAAACGGTACACTGTCAAGAGTAATCTTGTGCGAAGGTAGACATCTTTGAAGACTCACATTAGATACTCTAGGTTTTGGCCCTAGTTAGACCATCACTGCAGAGCAAGGGGAGGCAAAAAATGACATGCGTCTGAATACCTACCCTTCTAGGAAGGGGTAAGTCTTAAAATGTATATTTTGTTCACTTTATATGTGCATTCTACATGAGTAAAGCGGCTTTATATTTGTAAAGTTGAATGTGTGGCTTCAACCTCATCATATAAATATATTGGCACATAAACTATCACTGCAAGCCTTGGTGACTGCTTCGTGCGGATTTCCTCACAAGGAACCAAAAGCAGCGGTAACTCCATGGTCCAAATAGAACAGAAAGAGTATGATGATGACATCATGGGCTATATATTTCTATGTCAACACGTCTATTTCAGACTGATGTACATTGTACTACGATTCATTTGCACATTTTTCCCTCTCCTAACCCACTTTCGACTGCCTTGGTGGCGTGAGGTTTTATGCTCATTGAGACATGTTATGTAAATAGACTACATGAATCCGTCCGCGCTTCGCTTCCCACCTTTGTTTCCTCATTAGTATTCACGTTTTGTTAACGCAAAATCGATGTATTTTCGCTATCTAAAAAGGTAAAGGAACCCGTTACACGCCCATTGAGGCATATTGGGAATATGGTGTTAGGCCCATATTATCTTGACCATCGGCACACTAGGGGTGATGTGGTCGGCATCACGCCGGCCGCCTTAACCTTCCCAGAGTTGATCTGGTACCCATTTAGGGCTGGGTCGACCCAGGAGCCGTTTGTGGCCTAAAAAATTGCTACCTCATCTGGGGATCGAACCATAGACCACTGCGCTAGGAAGCCAGTGCACTAACCACTATGCTACCGCGGCTCCATTTTCGCTATCTGTCTAACTCATATTTAGCCACGCCTATGTTTCGTGTCTTTCTTACGTTAACGATTTGCTTTCCTATTATTCGCATTATGCCGATAATAAGGGGGGCGATCCGGACTGTTTTACAGAGTTCTCACGTGAGCTGACATGTCAATCATCGGGAATTGACAGAAAGCATGTGAGGAAACTGATCAGACTCGGTAGCAACTCCAAGGGAGATATTTCCCTATCATCTTTGATGTCCGACATTTTCAGGGGGAATTGAGCATTTGATCTAAACAAGGGGGGAATAATCAAAGACGGGTCGCTCGCAAGAGACAATTCTTTGAAGCCGTTTCGGCATAGCGAGGGAGGAAACCGAAGAATCTTTTTATCTCGTGAAGCCAGCTCGCAGATTTCTCCCGAAACGCCCAAGGTGTGATTTTTGACATCTTTCAGAGAGATCACGCAGAATTTGTATATATACTGTCTACACTTTTAGTCCGTATCAAGCCTCTCAAGAAATTTTGGATAATCTTAGCGCGCACGCTAGAACCTATGTGAAATAGTGCTTAATGGCCTTCGCGGGGATTATTCGGTTTTTCTGGTAATAATAATATAAGTTGTGCTTAAGTATTAAATGTGTTAGAGAGTTACCTTGGTTTTTCTGGTAATAATAATATAAGTTGTGCTTAAGTATTAAATGTGTTAGAGAGTTACCATTTTATTCACTGTGAGTCCCTAGCGTTAAGAATAGCGGAATAGCAAACGTATACATATTTTCTTACCAGTGGTTCAGATTAATATCAAGAATCCATCAACTAATTTTCACTAGAGTGTACGGCTTAACTGACTAAATAAATGCTTTGAGGGACGGATAAAGTGACAGAGCAGAATGTGAATTATATCTTCATTGTGTGTAATTATATAGTTACTAGCATTAAATATCATGTGGGAAAGAGAAAAACGATAGCAGCCGAGAATCATCAAGCTAGTAATGACAGTCGAGTTTTGTAAGGAAGCGTAGTCATAACTGAATTATAACTGACATTGTGCGCTGATTGTTTACCGGGGCGGAGGTGGAAAGGCTGCATGCTTTTATCAAATCCGTATTCGGCAAGCGATGCGCGATAGTGTAGATTAATACCCGTGTGCCTTAAATTTAATTTAGTGGCGGACACGTTAAGAGATCATTCCCAACGCTTGATAGCCTAGAATTTGTCATGTTAGAAATGCTTTGTTTCTTCCTAAATACAGAACTTGATTTAAAAAAACTCATCGGCTAGCGGTTTCCTATTTGTGGACGTTTCCTCAGTTACTGAATTAATATAGTGTCGTTTTCCCTTGGCGTTCGCCCGTACCAGTGTGAACAGGAATGACCAGAGTGACACAATAACATTCTTTGAACTGTAATTGATCAAGGGGACTGACAAAATACCCATTTATTTGTTCCCATTTTATTTTTATCAGTCCGGTGTGGCCATATACCTAATACGTTTTCCCGACTTCTGACAGTCGTTTACACCCGTGGAATTTACCCAGGATAAAACACTGTTCATAATCGGTACTCATCCAGAGCAAGCCGATAAGAGTATCACCATCATCAGAATTGACAATAGTTTATTTGTACAATCATATGTTTTCCTGCTGTTTACTGAGTAATGGCATATCTCAGAGAGTTCCGGCACTAACCAACCTAGTGGACAAACTTGTGTATCCAGAAACATATCACTAATTAGGCGTTCCCCGTGTAAAGTTTAATTCTTATCGGAGGAACTGGGGCCTGATTCGGATGATACCAATTACTGGACTTCATATGCATTTTTCCATGGATTATTTGTCAACACAATTGTTTTCAACAGAGTAGGTAATGAGCGAATGAGTGGCCAAGTATAACAAAGAAAGAGAGAAAGAGTGAAATAATTTTCATTTGTTACAGGAAACATTGTACCTGCAAACTTTGGTTCTTTTCTTTTGCTAACCATTGTGTAATATATTTTTCTTTACTGAATAGCACTGTAGTGGGACTTGTTCTTTACTGTACTGCCTATCCTACCCCTAGTGCTAATCTTTTGACCTTTTGTGGTTATTTACTTCTTGCGGGATCCTTTTCTGAACAAGAGGTAGAGCATTATTGGGCTATCTTCCTATGTCTGTACACGATTTATTCATATATATATATATATATATATATATATATATATATATATATATATATATATATATATATATATATATATATATATATATATATATATATATATATATATATATATATATATTTTTTTTTTTTTTTTTTTTTTTTTTTTTGATGTTGTGAAGTGTTATTTGATAATAAGCTTAACAAAAACTTAATTACTCGTGTCGGTCAGCACAGCCCATACCCATACTCCATTTACCATTGTTTTCACGTTTGTGTGTCGTGTGGTCACATAACTCTCTCTCTCTCTGTGTGTGTGTGTGTGCGTGCGTGCGTATGTGTGTGTGTGTGTGTGTGTAGTTAAACATACATGTTACTTGTATGGAGAGTAGTATTGTCTAATAAGAAATTACAGTGGTAAAGATAGGCTGGATCAGAGCATCTTCTAAATCCAGAGACAGATTATTCACTCGTGGAAGCTATTTCTTACACCTTTATTCTCACCTACTTACCGTTAGCACCTCTGCTCAGACTGGGCCAATTAACTCCTGATACTTATCTTTAAAACATTTACGACACTCATGGACATCGAGAAAATTTAGACGTAGATGAAATGGTGGAGGAAAGCAAAAGGCTGTTGAAACTTACATGGGAGACAACAGATTTACGGGAGATTCGATTTTTATATTTCTCCCAGTTTCTGATATTAGTTAGTAGTACTTAACTCTGGACGCCACCTATAAGAGACGAGTCTGGAGGACATTCGAAGTGTCAACATTTGTGAGATTTACTCGTGCAACGAATGTGATCCCAAAAGCCATTAAACTCCTGACTTACTACTACTTACTTAGTTGTTCCTCTTCCATCCTGGGGATTAGAGGTTTGCCAGAGAAACGCCATATTGTCCTAATGGTGGTCTTCCTCCTGGCCTGGTTCCAGTCTAGTCCTCTATCCTTCAGGGATTGTGTAATATTGACCTCAAAGCGAACTTTAGGTAGTCCTGGAGGTATGGATCCCTAGCTCTGAGTTTCCCATATTTGTCTTGATAGCCTATCTTCTTCCATTTTACATACATTGCCAAAAGCATAATAGTTGGGACTCTTCTATTTAGGTCTGCAGGTGTTGGGTTTTGAGGTCTTGCCGTATCTTCTAGTTGCAGACCATGTGTTACGAAATATATTCGTTATCTTTTTGGGATCCTCACTCCTCTCCAGCAGTATTATCTATCACTAATTTTTTCGAGCTAATTCAACCAATATTCGTTGTTTTCACTTTTATCATGCAATGTATTTTCTAAACACTCTTGTCACCCACCGCTCTCTCCTGGTTATTTTCTCATTTGTTATCGGCGACGCACAGCGAAGGATTGAACGTGCCAGATTGACTTTCGCTTATCACCAGCACCAGATGCAGTAAGAGTCTACACTGAGCAACATTCCTATTGTTAACCAAGACGTTTTGCCTGGGGAAAGGTACATAAAACCATGCTGTCGCATGACAAGGGGCTAGTCTGCAAGCATGATGTGCCAAGAATCGCGGTCGATGACAATCTTGGTAAAGATTAAGACACTGACAGTAATGTTATACTTCTGGCAGATTATCGTTATTGTGATAATCACTTACAAGAAAAGGATATCTAGGAGGAGATTATAATGTCAGATCTGTGAAGTAGTCAGTTCGTAAACATGACAGGCGAAACGGAAGAGACAAGACCTTATATGGTTATGGAGTTTGAAAAGTGCACATAAAGGACAATATCTTATGTCCATGTACTAATGTTCTACATGAGAGATGAGAGTAGTACGGAAACCCCTACCAAAATCAAATACTTATTTGCAATTGGTTTGGTATATGATATGCTTAAATGGACTACTCCTGATTGGACTTCTCCTCTAAGTAACAACCTTGGGGTGTAGGTAAATGTTTCGCTTATATTCTACAGCGGGGTAAGTTGTAATATGTATATTGTATCATTTACATTTGCATTTTGACATATATAATTTGCTTGGATGTACAGTGGCACACGAGGCTGGCAACCTCATAACTGCAAATAACTTGACCCATGAACCAACACTGCAATAGCTGGCGACTACTTCGTGCGGGTTTCCTCACAAGCAACCAACAGCAGAAGTGGCTCTTGGCTCCATATAGAGCAGCGAGTGGATGGTGACGTCATTGTGTATACATTTGTTTTACAAGCACTTTAGGAAATTTCATCCATGTATATATATATATATATATATATATAGATATATATATATATATATATATATATATATATATATATATATATAGATATATATATATATATATATATATATATATATATATATATATATATATATATAATCTCACTGGGTAGTTACCGCCCGTTTCATGCTGTTCAGCACCCAGTCAATTAGGTGTTGACAGAAAATATCGTACCAAGGAATAATCACAAAACAAGAAGTAATAGAAATAAATAAACTTTTAGATGGGATGATGGAACGTCTAGACTATGCTGACTGAACTATCCGAAAACCTACAGAGCATAAACGATGTCATGAAGACAGTAATAATTCAATGATGAACTTAGACGACTTCAGGTGGATATAGCGGCACTTCAGAAAACGTGCCTCGCAGGCTCTGCACTATTGAAAGAAAAATACTTGATGGGCAAGGGAAAGAGCTTAATTAAATTAGAAAACACTTTGTAGGTTCTGCGGTCGAAAAATCGCTTAATAAAATGGTTTAACCATGTGAGAATGGATCAGAACGCCGGTTAACGCTCCGCCTGCAAACTAGCACAGGTCTCATCACCCTCGTCAGTGTGTATGCTCCTACTCTGTAGTCTGCCTCAGAAGCTAAAGACGAGTTCCACGAGAATCTAACAGCAGTGATCAAAAGGACCCCTAGGCTAGAACAGCTTGTTCTGCTTGGTGACTTCAACGCTAGAGTGGATGACGTTAATGTTTCATAGTATTTATGTCTGGGCAGGTCTGGTATTGGCAAGGGAAATAAACAACGGCTCTTGGAGTTGTGTGTCTATCATGACCAACACCTATTTTCAGACAAAACCCCAGCATAAGGTGTCATGGAGACAGCCACGATCCAAGCACTGGCACAAACTGGATCTCATTCTTGTCTGAAGGCCACTTCTCATTTCTGTGCTCTCCACGCTCTCGTACCATAGTGCAGACTGTGATACAGATCACTCCTTAGTTTGCTGCAAAATCAGAGCACAACCACAAAAACTCCATCGTGTCAGACATGAAGGAAAACCACGCATCGATGCCAGCAAGATGTCACACCCTGTCATGATCACTCAGCTTACCGCGACTTTCCAAAAAGTAATACTGTTACAGAGAACTGCCAGCACCTGCGGAACACAATTCAAAGTACTGCACCTGCCATCTTTAGGAGGAAGGCAGCAAAGTCAAATGACTGGTTAGATGCTTCATCAGATTTGATGACACCTGTCATTGCAGTTTAGCGCAGTGCTGCGATTGAAAACAATTTTTCACCGAGAGCTTGTGACGATAGGTTATAAATCTTGGCACTAGGGTGGAGCTTAGGCAACCCCCTAAATTCTTTTTTATTTTTGGTTCGCCCATTACATTTTCTTTTTGGTCTCCAGTAGTTGTAAAGTGGGGTAACTGGTCTGTAACACGGGAAACTAGTTCTCCGGGGTTCCGTAGCAGTTGCGTCATGTTATGTAGCAACTCATGCGAAAGAATCACTTGAAACCCCTGGTGGCAGGACACATGTGGCCAGAGAGTTACTATGTAATCGGAACTCGGGCGATCGCAATTGCAGTAAATTTCTCTATCTCATTTCATAACGGGGAAGTGAGTAAAGTTTAAGTTTACTATATACCACTAAAACTTCATTGAAGGGACCTTTTACAATTGTATTCAAAGGACAGTGAGTTTGTGGTTTTATCAATTTCCTGACACAACTGTAACCTCATTTAATTTGCTACGAATTGCTTAAGAGATGTGGGTTTTCCCCTAGAGATGTATATAATTGTACATATTGCATGACTTATATAAATCATTTCTATAACGGGTGTGGTGAAGTGGGATGTTATAAATATTTATAGGGGACTTAGTGTACTGACTGAGATCAGCTGTGAAGGTATATATGTCCTGATTCAAATACAAAGGGAACCAGGAATCACAATCAATTTTAATTACAAGTTATATGTACAGAATTTATCAATATGAATATTGTAGTGACATATATTATTAAAAGTATCCTATGTGTGTCAGTTGTGTAGTAGTAATATGAGGTAATACTGGTTTTGTTTTGTTCAAGCTCTGTTGGTATTTGTCATCATGACTTCAATAGTTTGTCTTTATTGGAACTAGTATTGGAGATGTTCTCAGTTCCTGATATTAAAACAATTTAATTCCCCTCTTAATTGTATTTTACACTTTCATTTTAAGATGGGGGTAAATAATGTTGAGCTCAGCTGGCCACATCAGCTTATCTTGCGTGATGGCGGCAGGAAAAGACTCCTCTGCTCGATTTCTCCCCTGGGCTCTGGAGACACCTCACTGATAGCTAAATGGACCAAGGAGTATGCTGTCCGACTCTGGATTCAGCAAAGCTCTGACCAGGTGCTGCTCAATACCATCAAGACCACGGTCCCTGAAAACAAGAAGGATGTACCTTCTACTTCATAACTAATTGATACTCTAGTTCTACACTGAGCACAATACATCACAAACATTGAGTTCAGAGCGTTAGGCCAACTGTCAGCTTCATCTGAAATACTTTATACCAGTATTTCCCTCCTTAATGGTTACTACGCCTCTGCAATTCCAGCATTATTTCTGTCTAATCAATAATCTAGGTGTCAGTGTACTGTTTGGCCATTCCATGCAGTTTTACTTTCCTCCGACACCTTCTGTTCAGGCTGGAGCATTATAGGCTTTTCCTCATGTTCGCTACTGAACTACACATATATACAGGCATAAATTAACAATTTTACATTCAATTTTCATTAAAAGATATTGAATATTTCAAACCTACCACAATTCATGGAAATACACAGATACGTTGACTAGCAATGAATTCTGGCACAAATACTGGCACAAATTCCCATCTGCTTATGTTCCAGGCTTTTATTTAGCAAAAATATGAGCTGGCTTCAACGCACTGTTGCTTTATCAAGCTTATTTGAACTAGTGGTCTCGAACTAACGCTCTGAATTGTGTATATTCGCAGTTCTAACCAATGAAACCACGTCTCCACATCTTTTCAAAAAAGTACCCCGTCTATTCGTTTCCCATAACAACACAAGATAGTATTTATAGCCCGACCAATCGTGTTTAGTCTTATATTTGTTGCGCTCCAATCAATTCAAACGTAACTTGTGGCCCATTTCCCGTACAATGGTGGTTTAAAAAATCTACCACTGAACGATTCTGATTTTGGGTGTTGTCTGACAGCACCATCATTTTATTTTGGCTATAACTTGTTAATTCCTAGACTATTTGCGTAACGTTTTACATATTCTTTGTCAGCAAGCCCTAAGGAACCCAAATATACAAATTTAAAAGAGCTAAGTGGCTGCGTTCAAAATATGCAATTTCTTCTACCTCCTGTTTCGAAGATGTGCTGTCTGGGTACTGTAATGTTTTCAAACGTAAACCCATCTATTGTCATCTTTCCTAATAAGAGTTTTTCAGGATTTAAAAACCTAACTCTGGGAAGGGTAGTGAATTTTATCACTGTCGATTTGAAATAAAGTTAGTGCATGTGGCCTTACACGCGTGATGGCAGCAATTGTGTATCGCGCGACGCGTGTTTAGTGTTGCACGTGTTCGGCTTTATGCCTCTCCCTTCTCTCTATCCTTTAGTCCATCTGTCTTTAGTTACGCCGTGTATAAAATGGAATGAATGAAATATTAAATTTAGGTCATTACGCAGTGTGCCTCTCAATGTTTTTCTTAGAAATGCAATACCCGTTTTAATGTGTTGTGGAAACGCTTGTATTTATGCAGTGGCTTATATTGAACGTGGAAACGTTACAATTTGCAGACGAAGCATAAAACAAAGGGGGATTTCGAGTACATTCTTTGTGACAGCACTGTTATTTTACCATTGCTCTTTTCTTTATTAGAATTTATTTGTTAGGCTTTATATTTACCTGATAATTTACATATGTGGATTAGAATATTCCACGACATCTCCCCTCTTAAAACAGACATTATATGTCAGTCCTTTATTCTATATACACATAGAGAAATTTATTATTATTTCTGGGGTTTACGGTGATTCTCATCACACTGATGGCGGCTTAAAAAATCCGCTCCCAAATTTGTTTTTCCAGATATATACTCAATGCTAAAATTATAGGGAGCCAAAAGCAAGGACCATCGGAGTAACCTAGAGTTCTCATGCCTAGCCTGGGCTAGAAACGATAAAGGTTTGTGGTCCGTTTGCAACTTAAATGCCTTCCCATACAGATAAATATTGAATTTCTTTATTGCCCATATTACTGCAAGACATTCTTTTTCGCTAGTTGAGTAGTTGATTTCAGCTTTATTCAACTTTCTGCTAGCATATGCCACTGGGCTTAATTCCCCATCCAATGCATCTGATTTCTGTAGTAGAGTTGCACCTAACCCAATATTACTTGCATCCGTCCTTACTATGAATTCTTGACTTAAGTCAGGTAATTTCAAAATGGGTTTACTTGTGAGCTTTTCCTTCAATTCTTGGTAAGTCATTTCACATTGTGGTGTCCATGTAATGCGATCTGGATGTCCTTTACGTGTCAAATCAGTTAACGGTGCACATATGGAATTAAAGTGTTTGATATACTTCTGGTAGAAACCACATAATGAGACAAAGGATCTCACGTCCTTCTTGGTTTGTGGTCTCGGGGCTTTCTGTAGTTTCTCTAAATTCTTTGGGTCAGGGGTCATGTTTCCCTGATAAACTGTGTGTCCCATAAATTCCAATTCTTTACATCCAACGCAACATTTGGTTGGTCGGGCTGTTAAATTTGCCTCCCTAAGTCGATTAAACAGCATGTTCAGAGAGTCAATGTGTTCCTCAAATGTTTCTGTTGCTATAAGGATATCATCCATACAATTTGTTATACATGGATTATTCAGAGGGTCCAATAATTTTCTCATCATTCTAGAGAAGACACTAGGCGCATTCTTCAATCCAAATGGCAATCTATTAAACTCATAGTGTCCTTCTGAGGTACTAAAAGCTAGGTATGGTCTAACCTCAGGCTTTACTGGAATCTGATAGTATCCTTTACTCAGATCCACTTTTGAGAAATATTTAGCTTTATTTAGTCTGGCAAACAGCTGATTTGTATCCGGCAATGGATCCACCTGTCCTTCTGTAATAGCATTCAGTCTCCTGTAATCTATACAGAGTCTATGTTCTCCAGAGGGCTTCCTTAAGAGTACAACACCGGAACTATACGAAGATTCACTGTGCGAAATAATTCCTTCCTTCAACAGATAGTCTATCTCTTCCTTCAAAGCTTTCTCCTTAGCAAACGGAATCGAATATGGTTTCATACAGACAGGTGTGGGGTCTATCAGTTTGATATCATATTCCAATAGGTTTGTATGCCCTGGTCGGTCTGTTAACACCTCTGCATGATTATTTAGAACCTGTTGCACTCTCTCTTTCTGAGTTTTCGTTAAATGTGTACTGATTTTCACCTGTGCTGCTGTCTCACAGGGGTGTAATGGATATTCAAATGATGAAAGTGGTTCCTTTTTTCATCTCCATGGCGATGGACAAGGTCAACAAGTGTGTCTCTTCCTGATGTTCTCTTTCCAAATATTTCTTCAGGAGATTCACATGATAGATTTTTTCTTTCCCTTTCTTATCTATCTTATAATTTGTTCTAGACACCTTCTCTAAAACTGTATATGGACCCTGCCATCCAATTTGTAACTTATTCTGACTCCCGGGGAGAAGAAGCAGTACTTCTCTCCCACAGCCAAATCTCTGTCTTTCGCCTTCCTGTTATAATAGGCAGCATGTTTCTTCCTGGCTTGTTTCAAATTTTCATTGGCAAGTTTCCAGCCAGTTTTTAAACGAGTGGTCAGCTCATTCACATATTGGTATGAAGATGTAATGTTTTCCTCTGCCTTTTCATCAGTCCACGTTCTTAACAAAGCTTCGAGTGGACCTTTTATTGGCCTTCCAAACAATAATGTTGCCGGGGCCATACCGGTTGAACTATGGGGTACCTCCCTATAAGCAAAGAGGGCGGCGTGCAGGTACTGGTCCCATGTATCTGGTTTTTCGTGTGCCAACTTTCTCAGGATCGACATCAACGTGCCGTTAAATCTTTCCACTTGGCCGTTCCCTTGGGGATGATACACACTACAATGGAAGTGTTTGGCCTGGAAGATCCTGAAAACTTCTTCAGTTAGTTTCCCCTTGAACTGAGAGCCATTATCAGTCAAGATTTGATTGGGAAAGCCTAACCTTGTGAAAATTGTGAGCAATGCCTCTGCCACATGTTTAGAATCAATCGATGACAGGGCTACTGCCTCTCCCCACATAGAACAAGTGTCCACCAGAGTCAGAATGTAGCTGTTCCTTCTCTTGGTTCGGGTGAGAGGTCCCACAAGATCCACGGAAACTCTCTCAAAGGGTGTTCCCACTATGGGCATTTCCCCCAGAGTTGCTGGTGCAGTCCAATGTTTAGGTGCTACTCGTTGGCACTCTGGACAGGATTTTACATATCGTTTGATATCTTCAGTTATTCCTGGCCAGAAATAGTGACAAGCTATTCGCTGTCCTGTTGCGCTGATTCCCATATGACCACTGAAGGGAATCGCATGCCCTAGTTCCAACACTTTAGTCCTATATGAAGTGGGAAGGACCAGCTGTCCGTGACCATTGGATTCAGATCCAGCCTTCCTATATATCAGTTTGTTCTTCATATAAAACTCTCCCTTGCCTGGAGGTGTATGAGATTTGGGCAACTTCTTGAAACATGGCTTGAGTGTTTTGTCCTCAGCCTGTGCCTTCCTCATCTCATCTGGATGAGTATTTATTGGATTATCCTCCTCCTTTTTTGACTGTGATCTGGTCTGCACTGTTGCCAATATCACAGGTCTCTTGGGATTCCCCAAGAAGACATATCTACACCCCAATATCAGAGGGTAGATTGGCTCATTTATCACTGCTGCTTTTATGATTCCTTCCACATATCGCGTTTTCACTTTTATTCGGGCGACGGGAAGTGTCATGGTAGCTACATCCTTGGTTGCAGTTTGAATCTCCACTGTTTCTGTGGTGTATTGATCGGCCTGCACCAGGTGAGAACTCACAACGGAATCGTAATCTAAACCGGTATCATATAAACATCTTATAGTGACACCATTACAGATGACATCTTCACACACTGGGGGGTGGTATGGTTCCTGTAATTCTTCAGGTTTGCCCTTCTTTTCCTTTTTCCCCGATGTCATAGCAGCAAAATGAGGAGGTTCCTTCTACAATGGTCAGTGTCATGATTGTTCATCTTACAATTTTTACACCACCTTTTTCCTTGGTTGAAAGATTTTCTTTCATCATATTTCCTTTCATCGAATTGTGGGGTTTTATTTTTATTTTCATACCGTGGCCTATCAAACTGGTGCTTACCTTTGTTTTGATCCCTAGGATCAAATTTATTAAAGTTCTGTGGTGCCCTAAAGTTATCCACTTGTTTCTTTTTATTACCTGTTCCCTCTGCTTGAGCTGCTTGATACCTTTCAGCAACATTTAGCAACTCACCCAGCCTCTCTGCACCTTGTTCCATGAGAAACTTTCTCAGGTCTGGAGCCATGGACTCTCTTAATTGCTCTATAAGGACCATTTCCTTAAGATCTTGGGTTTTCCCCAGAGAAGTCCATTTCTCCAAGTATGTCTCTATTCGTGCAGAGAACTGGTGATAGGTTTCACCTGACAGTAGTTTAGCATTCCTAAATTTTTTTCCTATAAAATTCTGCATTCTTTTCATATCTTAACAAAAGAGCCTGCTTTAGCATGTCATAATTTTCCTGATCACCTCTGCTCATTTTTGCAAAAACTTCATAAGCTGCCCCACGAAGTCCTTGAGATAACTTTAAGCTCCACCTTTCTCTCTCTAACCCATACGTGGTAGCTAATAGTTCATACCTATTTAGGTAGCTCTCTACATCATCGTCTTTCTCAACAAAATGATCTAAATGAAAATTCATAGCTGAGGTTGAGGCTCCTTGGCTAGCAGTGGCATCAGAGGCAAAGGGACTGGCACCATTTTCAGGAGCATGGCCTTGAAACTCAAACTCCCTTAGTCGTAACTCATGTTCCCTTTGTAATCTCTTCTCCTCCTTTTCTGCTTCCCTCTCTGCAGTCAATCTTCTTTCTTCTGCTTCCCTTTCTGCAGCTAATTTCTTCTCTTCCCTTTCTGCAGCTAATTTCTTCTCTTCCCTTTCTGCAGTCAATCTTCTTTCTTCTGCTTCCAATTTCTTAGCCTCAGCCTCAAATTGTAACTTCTTAATTTCCCTTTCAGCCTCTAACTTTCTTTCGGCTTCATACCTTCTTTCTTCGCGTTCAATAAATTTGTCACATTCCGTAGTGACATAGGCAACCATAACTTGCCCATCTAATCCTAACTCTTTTGCAGTCTGAACAGCAGCAGATCGAAATTTGGCCAGGTCCGCCATTGTCTATCAGGTAAATTTATACAATGTCTAACCAACAATTCAATCTCTAAATATATATCTGATGGACAACACAGGCACCGTGAGCTCAACCTTATTTAATTCCACCCAAGGATACCTTTTAATTCTTATATTCCCTGAAGTGAATTACCCCCAATATTTGTAATAGGTAAAGATTCAAAATCCCAAGAGCGAGACCCCAATATATGTGGTGAAGTGGGATGTTATAAATATTTATAGGGACTTAGTGTACTGACTGAGATCAGCTGTGAAGGTATATATGTCCTGATTCAAATACAAAGGGAACCAGGAATCACAATCAATTTTAATTACAAGTTATATGTACAGAATTTATCAATATGAATATTGTAGTGACATATATTATTAAAAGTATCCTATGTGTGTCAGTTGTGTAGTAGTAATATGAGGTAATACTGGTTTTGTTTTGTTCAAGCTCTGTTGGTATTTGTCATCATGACTTCAATAGTTTGTCTTTATTGGAACTAGTATTGGAGATGTTCTCAGTTCCTGATATTAAAACAATTTAATTCCCCTCTTAATTGTATTTTACACTTTCATTTTAAGATGGGGGTAAATAATGTTGAGCTCAGCTGGCCACATCAGCTTATCTTGCGTGATGGCGGCAGGAAAAGACTCCTCTGCTCGATTTCTCCCCTGGGCTCTGGAGACACCTCACTGATAGCTAAATGGACCAAGGAGTATGCTGTCCGACTCTGGATTCAGCAAAGCTCTGACCAGGTGCTGCTCAATACCATCAAGACCACGGTCCCTGAAAACAAGAAGGATGTACCTTCTACTTCATAACTAATTGATACTCTAGTTCTACACTGAGCACAATACATCACAAACATTGAGTTCAGAGCGTTAGGCCAACTGTCAGCTTCATCTGAAATACTTTATACCAGTATTTCCCTCCCTAATGGTTACTACGCCTCTGCAATTCCAGCATTATTTCTGTCTAATCAATAATCTAGGTGTCAGTGTACTGTTTGGCCATTCCATGCAGTTTTACTTTCCTCCGACACCTTCTGTTCAGGCTGGAGCATTATAGGCTTTTCCTCATGTTCGCTACTGAACTACACATATATACATGCATAAATTAACAATTTTACATTCAATTTTCATTAAAAGATATTGAATATTTCAAACCTACCACAATTCATGGAAATACACAGATACGTTGACTAGCAATGAATTCTGGCACAAATACTGGCACAAATTCCCATCTGCTTATGTTCCAGGCTTTTATTTAGCAAAAATATGAGCTGGCTTCAACGCACTGTTGCTTTATCAAGCTTATTTGAACTAGTGGTCTCAAACTAACGCTCTGAATTGTGTATATTCGCAGCTCTAACCAATGAAACCACGTCTCCACATCTTTTCAAAAAAAGTACCCCGTCTATTCGTTTCCCATAACAACACAAGATAGTATTTATAGCCCGACCAATCGTGTTTAGTCTTATATTTGTTGCGCTCCAATCAATTCAAACGTAACTTGTGGCCCATTTCCCGTACAATGGTGGTTTAAAAAATCTACCACTGAGCGATTCTGATTTTGGGTGTTGTCTGACAGCACCATCATTTTATTTTGGCTATAACTTGTTAATTCCTAGACTATTTGCGTAACGTTTTACATATTCTTTGTCAGCAAGCCCTAAGGAACCCAAATATACAAATTTAAAAGAGCTAAGTGGCTGCGTTCAAAATATGCAATTTCTTCTACCTCCTGTTTCGAAGATGTGCTGTCTGGGTACTGTAATGTTTTCAAACGTAAACCCATCTATTGTCATCTTTCCTAATAAGAGTTTTTCAGGATTTAAAAACCTAACTCTGGGAAGGGTAGTGAATTTTATCACTGTCGATTTGAAATAAAGTTAGTGCATGTGGCCTTACACGCGTGATGGCAGCAATTGTGTATCGCGCGACGCGTGTTTAGTGTTGCACGTGTTCGGCTTTATGCCTCTCCCTTCTCTCTATCCTTTAGTCCATCTGTCTTTAGTTACGCCGTGTATAAAATGGAATGAATGAAATATTAAATTTAGGTCATTACGCAGTGTGCCTCTCAATGTTTTTCTTAGAAATGCAATACCCGTTTTAATGTGTTGTGGAAACGCTTGTATTTATGCAGTGGCTTATATTGAACGTGGAAACGTTACAATTTGCAGACGAAGCATAAAACAAAGGGGGATTTCGAGTACATTCTTTGTGACAGCACTGTTATTTTACCATTGCTCTTTTCTTTATTAGAATTTATTTGTTAGGCTTTATATTTACCTGATAATTTATATATGTGGATTAGAATATTCCACGACAACGGGATACTAACGAATTCCTGAATGTTATAAAAGTCATGTCTGTAAATATTGACTTTATTGTTGTGTGTAACGCGAGGTGGGTTTTTGAAGGCTAGACACCTCACGTCGCTGGTCTGCCAGACCCGCGAGTTTGTTTACATATTCGTGCCTTAGACCGTTACAAACCTTCAGTGTGCAAGCGGTTGCATGGCCATCAATTGGCTGATACTACGACCATGAGGGACGGCGGTAAATGTGCTTAAACCAGTACAAACCTGTTTAACGCTCAAGATAACTTGGGAGAAGGGGAACGTGGGGTCGTTGATTGTTTGTAAATAGTCCTTGTCTCGAGGTGTATGTAAATAACGTATTATTAGTAAGTGGACCTAAATTTAGGCGACTAGGTTATGGATTGTATTTATTGTATCTTCACAGAAGAGAAGGCAAATTTCCACACGCTACCGGGGACAAACCTGGATCTATCATTTAGTCACAGGTCTGATATCACATCCTAGGTCGAGTTCTCGAGCGGGGAAAAGTAAACTAAAACCTATTATTCATTACCAGAAAGTCAGAGTTCAGTACCCGGCTGCTGGTACAATATGCACCTGTAGCTGCTAAACCTCTGAGACCACCAATATTCAAGCTCAGCAAACGTCAGAATAGAGCGCCCATCCGGTCTGTTCAATATACGCACAGTCACAATTGAACTGGCCGCGTCTCTTGGGTATATTAAGGCGCACCGCTTGTGCAAACCTGAGTTTTGTTTCATTCAAACCACGGGATCACCTGGTTAATTAGCATTGAGTCACACTGGAAATATATATTTCGCTGTCCTTGTTAACCGTGGATTTATCTGAATTTTCACCTCGCTGGATAGGCACAGGAAGGGCACGATAATTTGTTCAAGTTCAGGATATTACCTCACTGACAGACAGGGATTCTATCTCACAGACGTGTGGCAGAATGTAATTATTTTTTAAGAAATCCTTGGTGATGCTTATGAGGTGTTTCCTCTTTACATTATTGTTGAGGTTTTTTGAGGGTTTTTCTTGCCGGTGCATCCTTTTGCTGAGGGGTGTTTTTTGTGTAAGCCTGTATCACAGTCGTCTCGATTTGAGGCTGGGGACTGTGGGAAGGGTACACAGATTAGAATTGGGTGTTTATTATTTCTAGTACCCATTGGGGGTTTTTTTCTATTGTGTTAATTCTTGGATTTTTCTTGTGTACAACTTTGGTTGCCATTTTGGATTATTAACCAAAATCGGGTTGGGGTTGTATGTTGTTATTCTTGTGGTTATTGTTAGTGAAATTATACTTTTGTTTGGATTGATTTTATAATTCCTGCCATCACGAAGATACAGTAATTTTTTAAATATACATTTATATCTTAATAAACGTAGAAATCGTTTTTAGCCGCAGATCATAATTGTCTTCTTACCTTCACATCTGTGATTGTTGAATGTGAAAACCACTCGGTTTATCAGTCCCTTACTTCATGTATTTATTCATTTGTTGATAGGTGAGAAAGAGAGGGTGAGTGGAGTTGACATCTAAATAAGTCCGGGTGGCATGGTAAAATGGTGTTTATCATCTTTGTAAACTTGACTGTCACACTTCCATTCAGCATTCACATTCGCTATTTCAGACTTTCCTATATTTTCTACTCCTCACTCAGACTTTTGTCTTGACACAGACAGACTCTCTAAACCACTCGTGATAGTGCTAGAACCCTACAGATCCTGAAGGATACGAGAAGCAAAGTCCAACAGACTGGTCGACGTTGTACACATGATTACTGTATCCAGCTAAGCGACAACAACCAGACTGCAGCGCAAACAGGCAACACTAGGCAAATGTACAACAGAATAAATAAATCCCTCGGTCCCCAAAAGCTGAGCCTGCACAGCTAAAAACCATCAGCGGAGACAAGCTAACCGATAAGGGTAAGCAGATGGAGAGGTGTGTTGAGCACAGCTCTGAGCTTTATGCTAGATAAAATAACGTCACGCCTGCAGCCTTTGACGCTGTCAAATGTCTGCCAACTATGGAGGAGCTAGATGCTGAACCAATATTGGAAGAACTCAGCAAGGCCATTGATAGGTTGACCTCTGGAAAAGCACCAGTGGTGATTGAATTCCTCCTGATTTAATCAAATGCTTTAACAGCACTGATAAAGGTGTTTTTGTTGTGATGTTACTGCTTTCATCAGGTTATACTGGACACATAAATGAATGGTCAACTCGTTCCGACACAGTGTTAAGTAGTTAGGTCACCTTGTACGTCAAGTGTTGGAGCGCTGACAAGGGACCGTGTTGACATAGAGTGAGAGTGTAGATGTAAATAACGCGAATGGGTGTATAGTTCTGTTAGGTTGACAGGTTACTCACTCAATCATAACTTGAAGTCAATAAAGGGCAGACCACTGATGACGTTTCATGCATTTAATAATGGACGTACACTTCGACATCACGATTACAGTCATTTGAACAGGTTGGCACAAAAATCATCGTATACTTGAAAAATGGGTGACAATATCAGATGTACATTCATGTAGTGGTAAATATAATGGAACGATAGTAGACAAGCACTCAATATTCTGGTTGTCTATCGTCTCATGTTTCGACTGACTAATCGCGTCAGTTAAGGTGGATACATAATCATCAACAATGGTTCACTGACAGAACCTTCTCCTGGCTAAGTTTCTCAAGCCGTAAATTCATCCAATGTTTATAGCAACAATGTTAAACCACAGTAGTGGGTTTTCATAAGATGTAGATCTCTGTACCATCATCAGATAATAAGACCTTTTCTGTTCTCCGACAATGATCCGCTTACAATGGCGGGAATCCAAAATGGCTCTCCTCCGTGAGCTTCGCTCACCCAGGATGAAAAATTATGAAGCAGAATTACTTCGTTATTCATACGTAAATGTCCTCATTGGACTGTTCTATACACATCTGCTATCAATAAGGCTGGTTACATCAAGTGATCTAGTGCTGCTAGATAACACGTCATCTTCATCTGTAATCAACAATCCTAGATGTACGATAATACGTCTCCCATCTAGGCTTAGCAAAAAAGTTCAGCAAAAAAAGTTTTGGTTTTACCTGGCTTTAGGAAAACACATACAAGCGAATAACGCACGCCATTCCTTGGCGTCAATAATGGACATTAGGAGAATCTCTGATAATACAATCATACAGAGAAACAATCTCCTTCCTAGAATAAATCACAGAGATCAATCTTCAAACTTTCTAATCGACCAGCCCATAGTAGCGACGACATGACAGCCTTCTTTGTCGACACCCCCAAATCGACGCATGCGCAGAAAAGCCTTTCACCCCAGAGTTCAGCTCACAAAATATTCCGACATAGAAATACAAAGATATAAGACCGAATCACCTTAAATAGTCAAGGAATAAATATAAATTCGGGCCATAAACATTTTAAGCAAGACCAATCTGTTTCTAGCCATACCAGACGAAAAATGACGTAATACTAGTATTCATACGCCAGATTGAGACACAAGAACAGATAACCCATAGAACCGAATACAACATCGACCATTCAGGGTTCTGTCCCTCAGACTGAGAATCATTGATTCTCAAATAAATACTTTTCATCAGACAAATAGTTATACTTTACATTTGTATGCCTACCAACAGTAATCTGTGCGTCACATACTACCACACAAAAGAATATGTGCGCAACAGACTACCACACCCCCCGAGAAAAAAAATGAAAATCATTTTTTTTTTCATCTGAGAGCAACATACAATAGGCTCACGACGCATGTATAATGCGCAGATGAAGAATATCAGCAATTTATAACGCCAAATTAAGGCAAAGTCGAAGTATAGATCGACCAGTGAGAATATATCTCAACATCTCAGAGAAACTATTTCTCTAAGTATAAACATTTCCAGGGAGGTGTCACCAACGCATACTACAATACTGGCAATGATACAATGTATACAATAATTTCAATTACAATTTCATATTAAGTACCATAAGTTCATGATTGACAAAAGAAAAATCATCAAACGAGTAGCGGTGAATATACATTAGTGACCCGCATGGTGTTTATACCATCACCATATCATATATTACAAATGTGTACATATTTTGATATAGAAAAAATAACTGTTGTAAAGCTAGACATATTAGAAAGTCCAAGATTTAACAGTTAGGTGGAATCATGTGGGCATCTAGACAGAATGTCTGCCACCACATTTTCTGAACCACGGATAGCTCACACCAAGAAATGAAAAGGTTGAAGAGCAATGGCGTATCGAGTTGATCTCGAGCTCTTCAAATTTTTACTTTGAATAGCTGTAAGAGCTTTCTGGTCAGTTTCCACTATGAAATGCGCACCAAGAAGGAATCTTTGAAGTTTGAGAATTGACCAAACCATTGCCAAAAGTTCACGGTCTAAAACCGAGTAATTCCTTTCTGCCGCATTAAGTTTTCGTGAGATAAACATTACAGGATGCAGAGTTTCAGAGTACTCTTGCATTAGTGCCGCTCCAATCCCAGTGGATGAAGCGTCACTACGAAGAACAAATGTCTTATCTGTAGTAGGTAACATTAAGATAGGTGGAGTTGAAAACAAATTTTTAATCTTATCCAAAGAGGATTGGCATTCCTGAGACCAGTGGACCATATTAGGAGACCCTTTCTTTAGTAACGAAGAAAGAGGTGCCATGATAGAGGATAGATTCTGAATAAATCGTCCATAAAATTGTATAAGACCTAAGAGACTTCTCACTTGCTTTTTAGTCTTATGAATAGAGATGTTAAGTATTTTACTGGTATTATGGTCCTCTGTCTTTAGGAAACCATGACCGACACGGTGACCTAGGAAAGAAATTTCGCTAAAACCAATACATGCTTTAGAGGGTTTCGCTGTCAACTTATGCTCGCGTAAGGTAGATAGTAATTCACCTAATCCCAAATAGTGATTTTCCCAAGTATCACTGAAAATACAGATGTCGTCTAAGTACGCAATGAAATCTGACCGATGAGATAGGATTCGACGCATCATGCGTACGAATGTAGCTGGGGCGTTCATAAGGCCGAAAGGCATGAAATTCCATTGAAACAAACCCCTAGGTGTAGAAAAAGCAGTAAGAGGTTTGGCTCGTTTACTTAATGGGACTTGGCAATATCCTTTTGACAAATCAAGTTTAGTGAAGAAATGGGATTTAGAAAGCCTAGTAAGTAGCTCTTCTAGTAAAGGCATAGGTTCAGCATCGAACTTCGTCACCTGATTCAATTTGCGATAATCAACGCAAAGACGTATGTTATTGTCTTTTTTTTTCGAACAATAACCATCAGCGAAGAATATGCTGAACTGGATGGTTCGACTATTTTTAATTCTATCATCTCATCCAATTCTTTCTCGACCTGTGTCTGAAAATGTATAGGTATAGGATATGGTCTGACCTTAATAGGATTATGAAGCAGAATTACTTCGTTATTCATACGTAAATGTCCTCTTTGGGCTTCTATACATATCTGCTATCAATAAGGCTGGTTACATCAAGTGATCTAGTGCTGCTAGATTACACGTCATCTTCATCTGTAATCAACAATCCTAGATGTACGATAATACGTCTCCCATCTAGGCTTAGCAAAAAAGTTCAGCAAAAAAAGTTTTGGTTTTACCTGGCTTTTGGAAAACACATACAAGCGAATAACGCACGCCATTCCTAGGCGTTAATAATGGACATTAGGAGAATCTCTGGTAATACAATCATACAGAGAAACAATCTCCTTCCTAGAATAAATCACAGAGATCAATCTTCAAACTTTCTAATCGACCAGCCCATAGTAGCGACGACATGACAGCCTTCTCTGTCGACACCCCCAAATCGACGCATGTGCAGAAAAGCCTTTCACCCCAGAGTTCAGCTCACAAAATAGTCCGACATAGAAATACAAAGATACAAAGATATAAGACCGAATCACCTTAAATAGTCAAGGAATAAATATAAATTCGGGCCATAAACATTTTAAGCAAGACCAATCTGTTTCAGGCCATACCAGACGAAAAATGACGTAAATCTATTATTCATACGCCAGATTGAGACACAAGAACAGATAACCCATAGAACCGAATACAACATCGACCAATCAGGGTTCTGTCCCTCAGACTGAGAATCGTTGATTCTCAAATAAATACTTTTCATCAGACAAATAGTTATACTTTACATTTGTATGCCTACCAACAGTAATCTGTGCGTCACATACTACCACACAAAAGAATATGTGCGCAACAAGCACCCTATTACATCACTTGTATATGGTACTTTGAAAGTGCTGGGAAGAGACAACTGTTTCTCAAGACATGCGAGCTGCCAAGATCTTAACACTATATAAAAATAAAGCAGAGAGAATTGATTGCAATAACTACAGAGGCATCTATTTTCTTAGTACTGTTGGTAAGGTTTTTGCCAGGTTCATCTTAATACGACTACACACGTTAGCTGAGCGCATATATCCGTGCTGAGTTTTAGCAATGTTGGATTCAGAGCTGGTAGATCAACAACAGACGTGATCTTTTCTCTCTGCTAGCTTCGGGAAAAATCAAGATCGCAGAAAAGACCTTTATATATCGCCTTTATAGACCTCAAAAAGGCATTTGACCTGGTTAGTAGTGATGGAGTATTAAAAATCCTCCAGAAAATAGGTTGCCCCGCTACAATTGCTGGAAATGATAAGCCATTCCTTAAAGACATGAAAGAAACAGTCCAATATGATAGAAGCACATCACAGCAATTTGCCATACATAATGGTGTTAAACAATGCTGCGCTCTGACTCCAACCTTCTTCGGCATCTCCTTTGCCTTACTCTTGAAACATGCATTCAGAGATGATGCAACTGAAGGAATATGCCTTCACACTTGGTCAGATGGCCGACTGTTCAACTTCGCAAGGCTGAAGGCAAAAACAAATATCAGTAGGGTCACTATAAGAGACTTGTGATTCACCGATGATACTGCAGTCGTCACTCAAAGTCAACAGGAGCTTTGGAGCTTCATGAATCGCTTCACCTAAACATGCAAAGACTTTGCTTCACAATACGTCTAAAGAAAACAAATGTGCTGAGTCAGGATGTGGATTTTGCACCAATTATCACTATCGATAACTATGAATTGGCGGTGGTGCACCGCTTTACACACCTGGGATCTACTATCAACGACAAACTCTCTCTCTGGGCGTAGAAATTAACAGGTGCATTGGCAAAGCTGCAGTTACCTTTGCCCGTCTCACAACGTGTGTTTGAGGAAACTCTAAACTCACAAAAAAGACCAAAGCTGTGGTATATAGCGCCTAGCTATGCAAGCGAATCATACTATCCTCCCGGCCACCTAGGCATCACCAAAAAAGGATGCTTCAATGACTGGTCATTAGTGCGAACCGCAAGACACAACACCGGAAGTTTACAATGGGCAGCCCAGCCTATCAATGACGCAATCACTTCTGTTGTTCCCCTATTATACAGTATAGGACTGTTTACAGGCCTCGGGTAAACTCGTTACAGACGTTATTTCCTGACTTCTGAAATATCTTATGAACATTCCCTTGAGATAGAAGCGTCATTATCCTTCTATCTACAACTCTGCCAGGAGTAATCTTGTGCTAAGGTAGACACCTTTGTAGACCAAGATTAGATGATACTCTTGAGTTTTGGGCACTGTTGGACCACTACTGCAAAGCAGGGGAGGCAATTCAGTTACATACAGTGAGAACTACAAAGAGAGAAAATTGAGACTGGGAGTGAGAAAAAATACGAAGTGAGAAACACAGAAACGAATTATTAAATCCCTTACAGAATGTAAGAGCTAATACTTTGGTGTTTTTGGAAACGCACAGAAGATTCCGGGAAATTTATCTTCCCTCTAAATATGAAGTCATCCGACACATCTGACCTACATAATATTAAATATTTGCATCTTATTTTGTATGCAGCGACTATTGATCTTTGTTCATCGGCTTGGATACAGTTGCTGAGCTCGTGACAGCTGTTACGGAGATGGCCGTGACCCCATTAGAAACACGTGGACATGATGTGCAGCAAAGATATTTTACTGCCTTGTGGCAGGCGATAGAAATATTCAAAAATGTATGTAAGCATATGCACATAAAATCATGCATACATTATATGGGCATGCATTCATACATACATAAATAGATACATAAATGCATACATACGTACATTTATAAATATGCGCATATACGTGCATACATACATACATACCTACCTACCTACTTACAGGTCGTCGAGGAAAGGTTTAACATAGATATCAAACCGGTCCTACAGGTTTTTTAGGCTCCCTTAGTACGATATATCTTGCCAGAAAAAAAAAAAATAAACAAACGATATGATATCAGCAGCTGAAAAGTCAAATAGCCCAAGCCCAGAAAATAAAATACCCAAACAGATATTTCAATCAGTCAGTAACATTTAGCTCCCCAAGGAGCATATGCCTTCAAGAAATGCATGCCACTTATGTCTCACATTCTCTTCTCCATGTGTTTCTTGTACTACCTCTGCCTCTCTTTCGTTTGGGGTTCTATAACAAGGATTGCTTTTTAACGCTGACCACGTGTTTCTTATCCATCGACATCTCCTCACCTCTTGTTCCGACATATTCTTCTCATCTTTTGTTCCGCTGGCACTTGTCTGGGTCTTGTCATCAGTTCCACATTAGTGATCTTGTCATAATATTTTAACCCCTCTATTCTATGCAAGCACCCATTTTTGAAAGTCAGTTGCTTTTTTAGCTGTTGTTTTTGCTGTTCTACGTGTTTAAGAACCTTGCAATAGGACTGACAATAGGATGTCGATATATAACCCATATGTCACGAAATTACCGTGCTCTACATTTTATCTGTGTTCTGCCTGTCTTTTTTCTACTGGTGCCTTCCGTATATTTCTTCCTTACCCTATTTTCTCTTGTATTGGAACGCATGACTCTGGTTTCGTGTTGTTGTTTTCGCATGATCTATCCTGGTTAGAGATAACGTTAACAACCCAGCTGGGAGTTGTCAGATAAATCTGCCTCTCCTGTGTAAAACCACAAAAGGCATGAACATACTCGCTCAACAAGCTTTTCATCCATACTTCTCGGGTGGTTAATCGTAAGATATACTGCAAATGTACGTTGGATGTGGCAGAATGTTACGCAACATTACAGTAGGTGGATCCGTGTTTGTTAGTATTTATGATAATAGATTAAATTGAGGGTTTGTTATGAATTACAGACATGAGTAATCTAAACAGCGGTAGCGTTAATACTTTATATGGGAAGATTTTGAAATTACCTGTGTCGTGCGGAATTTCATGAGACGTGAGAAGAGAAGATAAATACTGAAGTCAAACATTTGAATCTGTTTGGGCTAGATGAAAATGAATTAAACTAGACAACGTCTAATTGGCGACTTGTCACCTGCTTATGACGAGGAGAGAGTGGATGAAAAGTTTATTATATCGTAGCGCAAGTAGATTTCGGCACTGTGTTCTTTTGAGTCAAGACGACACTTCTAGACAAACCAGGGGCGAAGAAAAGTAGGATTTTATAACAGGTGCCGGACCAAGTGTTAATGATCTTCTAAAATCAACCAAAAAGAAAACTCGAGTTTATAATATTGGAAACCACAAAGTCCTCAGAACCTATATGCAGGTTAATAGTGGGATTAGAAATACTATTAATACCCTAACTACTTGTACGACATTGGCCCGACATTTCTTAACCGTCTTCCTATGCCAGACGTCTGTAAATTATAACCCGATACGGCGTGACTTGTATATTTTTTCATTTCATATTCTACACTTGACATGTTTAAATTTGCTTGTGGATGTACCGGTTCTTATGAGGCTGGGAACTTCAGCATTTGAAAATGAGATAGTCATGAACCCCCAAAGTAACCGCTGGTGACTGCTACATGCCGATGACATCCTGGTGTACATATTTATTACATAACATTTAAATAAGTATATATGTATATTTAAAATGTGTAAAACAGGCACAAAAGTCATTTCCCCTGTCCAGCCACATTTTTTCATCAAATTAACTGAGAGCAAGGATGTTTTTTTCATCCAATCCACTTGGTTCATAATTTATGCTCTGGAAGGGTAAAATTACTGAGACAAATGGAAAAGGGTTGGTAAATGTGACAGCGGGAAGGCGCTTGATTAGTGTCAGGAAACAAATACCTAGCAGAGACTTTTGTTTCTTCTAACGTTTGTGGAGATCCCAGTGTGTGGTACCAGCTTGATACGATGTGTGGATCTTGAGCTTGTGGTCTACGACAGATGCCTGCCTTTTACCAGTTGTAAAGATCATTGCCTTTGTCACGAACGGTTTGAGATGTTATTAAGAATGTAAGATATCCTGGACAAAAAGATGTATCAGATGATACCAGGATAGTGCGAGGTAAGAGACTGGTCTTACAAGAAATACCCCCTTTTCTGAAAAGAATAAGGGTGTATTGACATCAAAGGTTAGAATCCAGCTGTATAAACCTCCAGGTGTTGAAAGGTATGTCCTGAAAATCTATTTGCTCCTTTCGTAGATTCTCCTTTGGTATTATGTGTTATTATTTATTATTTATGTTGGCTAGTTGTTCAAGTGGTATTAAATATGGTCTATCTCTCAATCTAAAATAAGTATCAACCAAACTTGAAACTTTAATGCAAATAATTTCAGCAAGTCTGATGGTACGTATTTACAATTTATTTAACCTAAACCGGTTCTCTTTTCGGTTAGATAACTTAGGAAAACTCAAGGTATTTACATCATGAAATAAATAACCATAGAAACTTAAATTATGAAACACAATCTTGTACTGAAGTTTCTATTGTCTTCCACGCTGATTAATACTTTTAATTTATTACAATGTCATTTAGTTTGACTGTGAGGGTAGGGTGGATTCACACTGTCTATAAACTCATCCTTCACTGTAGGTTTAGCAATATATTTATATTTTATTGTAGTGCTATCTTTGTTTTGAATATGCTGACCAGTGGCTATGTAAGGCCACTTAACTGGAAAATCGAGAAGATCCCACACTCTCCTGCCGTGGACTAACACGTCTGTGAATTGCCAGGCACTGGAACAATAGTGGCTGGCTACAATGACTTCACGAGCACTTGCGTTTCAGAGTCCAATCGAGTTAAAAGAATCAGATACTTCGGGTAGTTTGCAGGATAAAACCTGAAATGCAAATAATCACAACCCCTGTATGGTCCAGCACTACTCTGTCTTTACACACAAAGGACATAACATACAGTGTCAGACATTGTGCTAACATATGCACAGGACAATTTACCTCACCACCCATCACAGCCAGTTCACTGTGACTACAATTTCTTTATAATTCCTAAGTTTGATTCCTTTGTCCATGACTTGCTTCCATACAATGATTTGGTAGAGTATAAATTTACTAATTAATATATTGATCGATTCATTACAACAATTCCTGTCAATCCTTCCTTAGGTTCCATGATACATGTCATTCCTTTAAGAAATACTCTTTCAAATGTATTAACAAACTTACAGTCGTATTTTTGACATCATTCTCAATTAACCTACACATTTTACAATGCTGGCTTTCGCCTCTAAAATCAACACATGCTTCCCAGCTAGCAACACATTTGTCCTGGAATATTCTTAACACAGGCTTATTCACTTTCGAACACACACGTGGATTAATCATAGGAAAAATACATAAATATGTACATATATATAGTCATTTTTACCCTCAGGCAAAACACATAAGCTGTTAATGGCATCTAATATCTGCGCTACAGATGCGGTTGGCAGAGGTACACGACGATTACAGTTACCGCTTCTTTCTGTCAGCTTGTGGTTTGAATTTGTGTTAGTGGCGTCTAATAGCCAAGGGTAAAGTCTTTTATA
This sequence comes from Oreohelix idahoensis, assembly GCA_024509875.1. Taxonomy (NCBI): domain Eukaryota; kingdom Metazoa; phylum Mollusca; class Gastropoda; order Stylommatophora; family Oreohelicidae; genus Oreohelix; species Oreohelix idahoensis. The sequence continues at coordinate 54,780 of JAMPIV010019123.1, forward strand.
GTCACGCATCCGGCCTCTCGGATGACAGGGGTAAGGAAGGGTGTTAAAATTCTCAAACTGAGACAAAATTTTGCTCTCTGTTCAATGTATAAAATCTAGTTTTTCAATTATTTTTCCTTATTTATGGGGCGATTTTGGTCATTTAAAGTTTGAATTATACTGTGAATTATTTTGTATCGATCTATCTATAAATTAGTTAGTTTGCAATATGCATTTAAATATATGCATGCTTTAACTATCTAAGTTGGACTAATCCTGATGTAACACAGCTCTTTTACTCGATATTACTATCTTACTAGAATATTATTCGAGAAAGTTTTTACACCTACCTCTAAAGTAACATTCCCGTTGATGAATTATTTAATCATCCCCAGTGTTACTTCTTTATTCTTTCCACAATTAAATATTATCGTACTATCGGTTACACAAAATTGGCCTCTAGGTTTTAACATAGTACGTTTCCTACCACACAATAATAAAGGTACGTTTTAATTGGTTATTGTATCAGAGAGTTCCCTACCTATGGCGTGCGGTATGGTCAGATTAGAAAACCGTGTTGTGAGACAGAACTAAATCAATGACAGCCTTGACGTTTGGAGCGGTTACCCCTGTAACTACGCCTCACCACAGAAGATGATAATTAATGGAGCAGTTAGCAAACCAGTTTCGACATCTGACAAGTTAAGTTATTTTAACCAGGCCAAAGCAAAAATAATTCTCACCTTCAACTCAAACCACCTTCATCAGTTTTCGATGAGAATAAACTCTGCAGTGTAAATTCACTCACTTCACTTAATTTACTCGTGTTAAAAAATAATTGATTATTAAACCTGTCACATTAATAGTTTATTTAATTATCATAGAGAGAAGTGCACACGTATGAATCATATGAATCAGTTATCCTTATATATATATATATATATATATATATATATATATATATATATATATATATATATATATATATATTTATATATATATATATATATATATATATATATATAGGTAGTAGATGAATTGCGCCAACTTAGTACTTCTTTATTCCATCTCAAATTCAGCTAGTTTTGAGAAAAACGCGTTGAATGTGTTTTTGGTTCGTAGTTGAAAAGATGGATGTATTACATTAAAATTAAATTGTGCATGATGATCCACGACTATAACTGTAAGATATTATGTAGAATGATAGACCACGCTATTTTATGGCGATTTATGACCTCGTGTCAGTTTTGGCTAAAAGTGGAGATAGAACAAAGCAGTTTTAAGTCAACAATGTAATAGAACAAAGCAGTAGAAAGTCAACGATCTATTAACTTGTTTCAAAATTGTTCCATGTGCATTGATAGTGCATTCTATAGCATTCATTTTGTTCGACATAACTATTACTTCTGTCTTCTAAAACTAAATTTAAGGTCTTTATTTGCATATCCATGAATCAAAACAATGTCGAACTTGTGTTTGTTCACCGTATTTATGATTTAATTATATCTTAAATAAACAGAAGCGTGTCTGTGTAAATTCTTCATGTCCGCGTACATATATACTTCATCGATAAAGGTACAGTGAAGTTTTGTTTTCCTCACATGATACCGTGTCTTTTTTATTTTAAGTCATTATAAATTATTATTAAGTTAGTAACGTGGACTTATGAAGATATGACATGCAGAATTATTCATGAAGGACAACTTACAGAACTGAAGGGATGCCGCTTGTCTCCATTTCTTTTCTAACTAGCAATAGATTGGGTTATGAAAACATCGACACAACACAACAGAAATGGAATTCAGTGGAATCTGACTAAACAGTTAGATTATCTAGATTTTGCAGATGATTTGGCTCTTCTGTCACATAATTGTAATCAGATGCAAGACAAAATGTCTTTGTTCTGGAATCCCGAGGGAGAGAAAGGCAGAGGTGGACTAAAAAATACACATGGAAAAGAGTGCTGGAGACAGGGGTGAGAATGGTGAGGAAAACGTGGAAAGAACTTGAGCTGTTGACACGTGACAGGAGGACCTGGCCTATGCTCATTGGGAACCTAAAGGGTATTGATTGATTGAAATGATTACTATGCCTTTTTCTTAAGGCCTTTATTTTTGTTTTTACTATCTGCCAATATAGTATCAATCATTTCCTGTTACTCTTTTTCACTTACTTACTAATAAGCCCGAGTCATCAGCGTATCTCAAGGTGGTTAAATTATGCCCACCAAACTGATATGGATCTCGTAATATTTTCAACGAACAGGCCTGGTGACAGCACACGTTACTACTTCACACAGTTTGTTTTACCTGCTGAGACCTTCCTATTTAGCTGCAAACATGTGTAATGCTGTTCGATGCCGGTAGATGTTCTTCTCCTTCGCATGTAGTCCTGGCAAATGGCTATATTTGAAGATATTTTTTTTATTTTTCTTAACCAGCGGCACTTGGGCTTTCAGCCCTTCGGCCCAATGACATGTCATTGCGAAGCAGGGGAGCCTGTGGACTTTCCTTCCAACCCGGTCAGGAGCTTCGCTCCTTCCCATCCACAGAGGGCTTTATCTCAGGAGCCGTTCAGGTTATTCAGTCGAAATCCCGGCCGATGACCACGCCCGGCTTGAACCATGAACACCTGATCGCCAGCGCAATGTGTTAGCCATTACGCCAGCGCGGCTCCCATATGAAGAGATAAAAGCAATAATGAAAAATAATTATAGAAAACAATGGCAGAAGGAACATCCAGAGGCCGATACTGCAGAAACATACTATAGATTACTAAGAAGAAATCAAGAGATAATTTACAGACTAAGAACCGGCCATTGCAGACTCAAATACCATCTGTACAACAAATTGAAAATCTGACAGACGGATAATGTGTCCATGTGGGGAGGACAGACAGATAATGTGTCCATGTGGGGAGGACAGACAGATAATGTGTCCATGTGGGGAGGACAGACAGATAATGTGTCCAGGTTGGGAGGACAGACAGATAATGTGTCCATGTGGGGAGGACAGACAGATAATGTGTCCATGTGGGGAGGACAAACAAACAGTAGAACACGTACTTCAAAACTGTCGGCTCCACGACAGTAGCAGCGTGGCCTTCTCCAACCCAGTTGATGGAGAACTATATGGTGACGAGAGAAGCCTGAGACGAACTTCCAGCTTTATAAGACAGATAGATATGGTTATTAAAGAGCGAACGAATAAGACGTAGTTGTTCTTTAATATTCTCAGGTCTTTCTTAAGGATGATTATGCTATTCTGATAATTTTCTCATGTTTCATTGTAGCAAGATGCGTATTGGCCCCATGTAGCCCCTGGGGTTTCTTATGAGGCAAAGTCATACAAGGGTAAGTAACACAAGGGTAAGTCATACAAGGCAACTTTATTCTTCTTCGTCGTAATTTTAGAAAGGCTACTAAGCAGGGGAACTTCCGATTTGCAGAGTGGTTAGAGTGCTGACCTCTCGCAGCAAAGATACCAGGTTTGAAAAACACTGGTGCCACGCTCCAGTCTAACCCAGCTGTAAATGGGTACCTGATTCTGCTCTTGAGTTAGGAAAAGCAAAGACGGTGAGGAAGCGAACAGGTCACCCCATCTATCGAAGCTGGACCTAGTATGGTGGTCCGTAACACTTCACTCCGGTTCAGCAGTGTCTGCTATGAGACTACCTTGACCTTTTTACAAAGCAGGACTGTGCAGACGTTTTTTTAAAATCCAAGTCAAGTTGACTTTGAACTGAAAAGCATTAAAATTCAAAGTTCTAGTAAGGAATCCCCTCTTATCAATTCTATGTTGTCAAACACCCAAAAATACACTTCCTACATATATATTTATTTTTACAACTACATTCTTTTTTTTTAATGAAATGAAATAAATACAAATGTAAACTCACTTAAGTTACAAATGTCCTTAGTTCATTCACGTAAACAAGCGGTTCTCAAAGTGTGGTCCACGGACCACTGGGGTCAGTGAGGTAAAAACTATTCTCATAATAATAAAAGATGTCGTTTGCATTTTTCACTCCCGTTCTCTCACCGTATAACCCACATAAACAATAATTTTGAGCATGTCTGGCTTTCTCATGTGGGGTGTTGTCTCTAGAGCTTTCTTTAATACCCAGAGGGCTGCTCCAACTCAGCAGGTCCTGGGCCAAGGCTCAACACTCTTCACTGGCTGGCTGGTGTTTTTGAGTGACAAGTCTGAGACACCTTCCGGTTTTGGAATGTGGAGTCCAAGGTGTGCTACAACGCTGTCCATTCCCCGCCCCCTATAGCCTGCTAGTGTAGATTGAGTTTTGTGATGAGGTTTTAGCATCCAATGCTGTGTAGACATATAGGCTTGTCACGTCCTCGATCAGATGGTTTCACCTCGGGCTTCCTCTTCCTCTGCGGATGGTCTCTGAATCATTGCCAGCTCATTTTCCTGCTCAGATTAAGTGAAGCTTGTTGGACAAGGTCACCAGGCTGCGTTAGTAACGAGGTGTGCAATGCCATGAGTTGGAGAGTCCACTACTCCAGAGGGGATCTATTATTATTTGACCCATAATTTTGGACCCGTTTGTGGTCATTTTCCCCATGCAACACTGGGCAGTACCGGTGCTATATCTCCCATTCCAAAAAAGCATCCCTCACGTGTGATGGTTTGTAGTGCTCATACTTTTATCACTACACTCTCTGTGGGGATCACCACTGTGGAATCCCCGCCACCCAGTCAGGTTAGTACCACTACTTTTCAGCGTCTATGACAGCTCTAGTGCTTCTTGCTTAATCAGTGGGATCGTCACGTCATGCATCTAGGTGCCTTCACAAAAGGGATCTGCAGTGCTTGCTCAAGGGCTAGGTTCACACACAAGTGGGGCCCTGGGGTTAGAAGGTGCGGGGGTGGCGGCAATGCCAGGGCACTCAATGTAGTTTGGCCAATCGGTCGAGACTGTTACCGAGGGATGGCCGCTACTATTTGTAGCTTCTGGGAGCCATACACCAAGCTTGACTGCTCAAGGTGGACCAATTGATTTAAGCCACTGCTGCAGTGCAACAGTGCGACCGGTCTCCTCCGACGAAAGGTGCTACCACTCTTGGGCAGCCTGAATCCCCCTTTTGGGGTCCAGACACCAAAAAGTTTGAGAAAAGTCAACGTAGACAATTGAATGATTAGCATCACTTTTTAGGAACAATTGTTAATTCAAAACTTGTGTTAAGAGATTCGTTTAAAGCAGTTTTTCCCAAACTTTTTCGGGTCATGGCCTCCTTGGCTCCCAAAGCACATCTCCAGAGCCCCCTTCACTTCCCTGCATCACATAAAAAAATTATAAAGAGCGGAAGACAACAGATTCTGCTACCTATCTCTCCTGTATCATACCTGCCTTACTGTTCTCTCAATTTCAAAACCTTTTATTTCACTAACACAATATTTGAATAGGATAATGTAGTTAATAACCAAATATTACCAGTACCCCGTTGACAAGCTTCTCCTACACCTGGTAAGTGTACCCCAGGTTGGGAACATATACTATTGGGTGTATGGGAAACTGGGATGAGCGACGTTTTGGAGCAGCGGTGGGTTCAGGCTAAGTACTCCTTTTCAGCGCTCTAGTCAGGCCCTGTATACTTACACTGCTTTACATGTAAACATTATATTTAGTAATATTGATGAGTTTAGTCTGTCAAATCCTCAACCATCCTCTTACTACTGAATAACCCCTTGCCATTGCCTTTTCCCTTATCGCCCGCTTTGAGCCTCCAAATGCCCTCAAAAGTCTTACCGTCCACATTGGAAACCACTGATTTAAAGGCACTACCTGAGCCGTTGAAACAAAAACCAAAAAAAAACTGTCTTTAACTTCAGTAGATTCAAACAAACAACACTGGAGGACATATCATGCCTTACAAGGACATAAGGATGTCAAGGTCGATTCAGGCGCTAATGTAAATATAAATGAAGCAAGCCAAAACCAATTCATGCAAATCCAGTTACCTTACTCAGTCAAGCAAGAAAAAGAAAACGTCAATTTTTATTACGAAATTCATCCAGGCATGATCAAGCCTAGTCACGTGTCTGTGACACTGATTTTAACACTGGTATTTATGCAGTACATTTGGTTTGGCCGAACGTGTTGAAAGCCTACGCTCCACTGGGAGCTGAATGGTGGTGCTGTTCACAATAAGACAAGCGTAGATTTCTTAATTTGTAAGGAATCTGCTAATTAGTTATATGTATATAACTGCTTATACATTATTATGTTCATCTGTGCTTAATTATAACCTAATGTCTAAACAAAGGGGTGTTTCAAGATGTTTAAACAGAAAGGTATTTCAAAATGTCTAAAGAAAGAGGTGTTTGAAGATGTCTAACCAGAGAGGTGTTTAAAGATGTCTAACCAGAGAGGTGTTTGAAGATGTCTAACAAGAGACGTGTTTAAATATGTCTAAACAGAAAGGTGTTTCAAGGTGTCTAATGAGAGAGGTGTTTCAAGATGTCTAACCAGAGAGGTGCTTCAAGATGTCTAATGAGAGAGGTGCTTCAAGATGTCTAAACAGAAAGGTGTTTGAAGATGTCTAAACAGAGAGGTGTTTGAAGATGCCTAAACAGAGGGGTGTTTGACAATGTCTAACCAGAGAGGTGTTTGAAGATGTCTAACCAGAGACATGTTTGAAGATGTCTAAACAGAGAGGTGTTTGAAGATGTCTAACCAGAGACATGTTTGAAGATGTCTAAACAGAGAGGTGTTTCAAGATGTCTAATGAGAGAGGTGTTTCAAGATGTCTTACCAGAGAGGTGTTTCAAGATGTCTAAAAAGAGAAGTTTTTGGCTGACTTCACTTTCCCTTTACTTTGGCCAAAAGCTACCTTGCGGAGAACTGTGGAGGCAGAGATCAAAGCAGGAACCAAAGTTGGGGCACCAGACGAGGGATGGCTGCCGACCAAGCAAAGTGGAGACAGTTTGTTGCTGCCCTACAGGACGCCACCAGGCGTGATGGTCACTGATTGCTTTATCGGTCAGTGGTCAAGGACCAAAGAAAAGAAGAAAAAGAGAAATGTTACAATACCGCCCATCCACTCAAGTTCTAAAAGAAAAGGAAAAAAGGTGTTGCAGGATGTCTAAAAACAAAATGTTTCAAAAAAAAAGAAAAAGAAGAGATGTATTACAAACAAACAAAAAGTTGTAGGATGTGCAATAAAAAAAAAGAGGCATTTCAGAATGTCTAACAAAACAAACAAACAAAAAAATAGATGTTTCAGGATGTCTAACAAAAACAAAAAGTATTTCAGGATGTCTAACCAAAAGAAAAGAAAATAAAGGTGTTTCAGGATGTCTAACAAAACAAAAAATACATGTTTTAGGATGTCTGAACAGTAGTGTTTCAGAATGTCTTTACAGAAAGGTGTTACATGACTGCTTTGTTTTGATGGAAGGGTGACTAACTAAACGTAAAGGTAATAACATATGCATAGTTGTATAGGAAAGTGTTGAGAATAAATTATGGCTTATATCATGAACAGATGTGATCTTCAATGTGTTTATTCACAATCTCTTACATTCTCCTTTATCTTCATCTGTAATTTCTAGTAATCTCTATTGTCTCAGCTGTGTTCATCCATAATCTCTGCTAATCTCTACTGTCTTCATTTGTAATCTCTATTAATCCCAATGTATATTGCACAATAGAAGTTCCTGAATCAACTATAAAAGACATACATGGAAATACAAAATGGAATTTAAAAGTTCAAGTACATCTTAATCAACAACTCAAAATAATCAGTCTCACAAAATTGAGCCACACATGTCAAAGTGTAAAGATTTGATATAGCACGTTTCACTAGCTTTGCCCAACTTCAAAATGCTATATCTCAGCGAATATATAACGCATATAAGTGAAATTTTGTGTGTGAATTTGAAATGGTATAGACCCTATGAATTAAATTTTTCATTAAAATGCGGCCATTGGTTTCAATTTTCGTTTCTTTGCGATATAATATAAAATCCTACTTGCCAACACACATCACACGCACACATATTGAAATGTCTACAGTAAATTATACGACCTCATTTGCACATTTTTGGTTTATCAAGCAATTGGCATGATTTTTGAGTGAAATTGCGTGAAATCGCACTTCTTGAACATAAAACAGTTTATATCCGGTGCAACGCACACATTGTCAATCAGAGGTGTGTCTACAAAAATTATTGTGTGGTTAAGAAGGAAAAATGAGTCTGCGAGTACATTTTATGACATTACAGCAAATCACAAATAGGATTTTTAAGTATTTCTGCAATGAAGCTACTCAAGGAAAACTATATCATTCTATTTCAAACCCACAAAAGAGGACTATTCACGCCTTGGGGATAAGCAAACGATCATTGCACCGCTGGATAGCGACATCTGAAATGTCTAATTCCAGTGTTTTACACACGAAAATTAGGCCAAGAGTGGTGGATAATTTTGACAGAGAATTGATCCGCAGAGAAATTTGCAATATGTTTCACAATAATGAGGCAGTGACTTTAAGGAAATTGAAAATCTGGTTAAGAAAGAATAATGACATTGATATTTCCAAATCTACGCTATGGAGGACTATTATGAGTTTGGGATTCACTTTTAGAAAATATGTTGGTGGTAGAAACCTTATTTGTGAGAAGCCTCATATAGTTGCAATGAGAAGCAAATATTTACGCGAGGTCAGAGAAATGAGAAGAGATTGTTATGATTTTGTGTATTTAGATGAAACTTGGATCAATGCGCACCACAGTAATGAACGAGAATGGCAATCATCTGATGGAACAACTAAGAGACTAGTACCAAGCAGCAAAGGACAGCGCATAATAATTGCACATCCAGGAAGCAGCCATCATGGGCTTCTAAATAATACTGAACTCATATTTGTTTCAAAATCCACAGATAATAGGGAGATGAATGGCAAGATATTTCAAGATTGGATTGTGAATCATGTACTTCCTTCCTTGGATAGACCGTGGTGTTTGATAATGGACAATGCCTCATATCACAACGTTGTGGCACCAGAAGATAAAGTTTCTAATTCACCAAGTATTAAAGATGTAATAAAGATTTGGCTGACCATAAACAACATTCCATTCAACGAAATGTCCATGAACCTGAATTACTTGGAATTGTAAAAAAAGACACAGCATACAAAGATATTTCACATAGACAAGGCAATCCATGAACATGGTCACAGATGTTTAAGATTACCTCCTTACCATTCTCACTTAAATCCAATAGAATTAGTATGGGCTAAAATTAAGGAACAGGTAGCAACAGAAAATAGAACGTTCAAATTAAAAGATGTTGAAATACTTATAAAAGCCGCCATCTCCAATATAGCCAGGGATTATTGGAAGAAAAGTGAGAACCATGTGTTACAAGAGGAAGAGGAATATTGGAAGAATGATGGTTTGTCCTTCATTCAGCCGAGATTGATTTTCAATTTCTCAGAGACATCTGATTATGATTCGGATGAAGTTTAATTTCTTTAAAGATGACCTTACCGTTATTTACAAGCACATTAGAGGAGCAACGTTCCATTATGATATTTATGAACCGCAAAGAGATGATACCCATTGAAATAATTAGATCAAGGAAGGTCCAGTATGGTAGCGCATTAAATGTCAATGACAAACAATGTCACGAGTATCTCGCATGCAGATCATTTAAGAAATCATCTTCAACACGTATTCAATTGCAAACGTGATGGCCACATTATTGTAATAGTAGACACGCCTATGCCTAATCAATTCACAGAATCTGTGCATGAAGTGGTAACATTTCTTTTCTCGATACACAATAATTAGTATGCCGACAAAGATCAAAGGATTTCATCCGTTTATGGGAACTGGACAAGATGCACAGATATAAAGTATATATTTGTTGGGTCTAACCCAATATAACATCGTATGCAAAAAATGGCATTAATACGTTAGACGGTTAATCAGATAATTACATTTGTTTGAGGGCAAAGCTAGTGAAACGTGCTATAGCAGAATCTTTCATTGCTTTTAAGTAAGATTTATTTTTCATGGAATTAAATATATTTTTTAATAAAATGTATTTTGATAAGTTAAAACACCTAATGTAAAGCTCATATGAAAGTTTTTCATTACTCGAGCTGTGTTTGAAACAAAAAGACTCACTGACATAGTTGTTTGAAGAAATACTTTGAAATTAGGGATATTAATTCACCATTCGACCCCTGTCCCTTCAAATACCAAAATGATATAAAACATTCCTGGACTTGAAAGTAAAAAGAGCCAAACTGCAACAGATAGAAAATCCCTAGCGACAAAATACATAGAGAAACATTATCCATGCAACACCTGGACCCATGCATACACAGATGGATCAGCAACAAATGCAACAGAAAATGGAGATGGGGGTGTCTTTCTGACCTTAAGCACTGGTGCAGAAAAAAGGCTGTCAGTGGCGACAGGACGATTCTCCAGCAACTTCAGAGCAGAGGCAGAGGCCTTGAAAACTGCAGCAGAGGTTATATTGACAGAAGAAAGGGCAGAGAGACAAGTTGCTTTCTTTACTGATGCACAGTCAGTAATTGCAACGTTGAAAAGCCAAAATAATACAGACCTGGATGATCTCAGAGTAGTGCTCCACAAACTTTGTCAACGATTCAAAAGTGTTGTGATCCAATGGATCCCATCTCATTGTAACATCGCCGGCAATGAAGAGGCTGACAGAATGGCAAAAGAAGGTTCACATCTACCTCAGCCTGATGCAAGCATAACTTTTGAGGAGGCAAAGAGTTTTATCAGAATCAGTTACTGAAACAAATGGAATGTAGAACATCCAGGGCACACACAGAATGATGCTTACTACCAGCTCCACAGAAGAGAACAAGTGGTAATCTTTAGACTCCGCACTGGCCACAACAGATTGAGATACCATCTATTCAACAAGCTAAAGATAGGAACTACCGATCAGTGTAACTGTGGCACTGATAAAATGACTGCTGAACATCTGCTTCAAAGTTGCCCCTTATATGTGGTAAAGAGAAAGTGCATATGGCCGATGCCAGCTCCTTTCGTGGAAAAGCTTTACGGGGATTCAAATAGCCTCAAACTGACTACTGCTTTCTTTGAGAACATACAAGTGGACGTCTGAGAGTGTACGAAGAAGAAGAAATACCAAACACAACCTATATTCACAGTTTATTATTTCCTTTACTATAAAACTGTACTTTAATGAAGTTATTTCCACCTTATTTAACACTATGTCAGTTATATGAAATCGGCTAAGTCAGTGTGGGTAGAATCTTGAACAATTAAAATGAACTAAGACATGGACTTTCATGCAAAGTTTCAGCTCTTCTACTTTGAGTGGAACATACAGATTTTTAATGTCCAAGATTTGAAATGTGACAAATATACAAAGCTCAAAGGATCTTAAATAAAAGTGGTTAAAAGAAGGAATCTAACAGATCACAGTGGTTCAGTATTATGTAAAATATCCTATACTGCTTCAATGATTTTACCTCATCTATATTTTGAATGCCACTGCATGCGGCTTGAACCACATAGTGGCATAGTCATGTATCAGGACAATACATTCATGATCCACAAAGTTGGAAACTAGTCTGGTACTATGTGGTAGTGATAATTCTGCATGTATTGCCATATACATTGTAAACCCGGTGTAACGAAGATGGCGGAGTCCAAACTTTGGCACCACATTACAACTAAATCCGTGTCGTATCGATTTTCTTTAATCTGATGTATTGATGACAAATAAAAACAGCAACCTGCTAGCACAATCACAAACAACTATCTTCACAAGTGAATGAGCAAAAATAAGTAAAAGATATAATAACCATATTGCATTCCAGCAGAGGCCATCAAAACAGATATTGATACCTCTACAGAGATATTAAACAAACTACTTGGCAAAGTCTGGGAGAGAGAGGAAATACCTGCAGAATGGAAGGAAGGTTACTTGGTCAAGTTGCCTAAGAAGGGAAATTTAATAAGAGTGCACAAATTATAGAGGAATAATGTTACTATCAGTGCCAGGAAAGTATTAAACAGAATCATCCTCGAGAGACCAACGGGCTGATCACCCGTTTGCCAGTCACTTCGATTACGGAAACAACAGCAAATGGATTGATTTGCCGTTGCCCTAAAGACGCCAATAGGCGTGATGGGAAACAATGGCAAAGAAAACCTATCTGCTGTTGCCCTAAGACGCCACTAGGCGTAATGGCCACTGACTGCTTTGACGGTCGGTGGCTAAGGACGGAAGAAGAGAAGAAGAAGAATCCTCGAGAGATTAAAATAGTCCATAGACAAGCAACTGAGAGATGAACAAGCAGGTTTTCGACAAAATAGATCCTGTACAGACCAGATAGCCGCATTGAGAATAATAGTTGAACAAAGTCTGGAATAGAATTCACCGCTATACATCAGATTCGTGGACTATGAAAAGGCAGTTGACAGTGTAGACAGAGAATCACTTTGGAAATTGATGAGGCATTATGGAGTTCCCATGAAGATCATTAACTTAATTAATAAAGAAGACCTATAAAGACATGACATGCAGAGTTCTTCATGAAGGACAACTTACAGAACCATTTAGGATTAGAACAGGAGTGAGACAGGGATACCTCTTGTCTCCATTTCTTTTCTTACTAGCAATAGATTGGGTTATGAAAACATCAAAATCACACAACAGAAATGGAATCCAGTGGAATCTGAATAAACAGCTTGATGATCTGGATTTTGCAGATGACTTGGCTCTTCTGTCCCATAACCACAATCAGATGCAAGAGAAAATGAAAATTCTCGATGAGAGGTCACAACAAGTGGGCCTGAAAATACACAGAGAAAAGACAAAGATTATGAGAATAAATGCAAGAAATGATAACAATGTTGAACTTGAAGAAACACCACTAAAAGATGTAGAATTGTACGCATATCTTGGCAGTAATATAGACAAAGTTGGAGGGACAGACAGCGACATCAAAATAAGAATACAAAAAGTAAGAGGAGCTTTCATTGCATTGGGAAACATATGGAGAATAAGAGAAATCAAGTCCAACACAAAAATAAGAATCTTCAACTCAAATGTGAAGTCAGTCCTATTGAAAAACAACAACCAAAAAGCTACAGACTTTTATAAACGGGTGCTTGCGTAGAATAGAAAAACTGAAATGGTATGAAAGTCACAAATGTGGAATTGATGACAAGAACCAGACATGTGCCAGTGGAACAAGAGTTGAGAAGAAGATGCTGGCGATGGATAGGGCATACATTGAGGAAACCTGCTGATAGCATTACAAGGCAGTCCTTGTTCTGGAATCCACAGGGAAAGAGAGGCAGAGGTAGACCAAAAAACACATGAAGAAGAGAGCTGGATATGGAGGTGAAAATGATGAGGAAAACAATGAAAGCACGGGACAGGAGGACTTGGCATGTGTTTGTTGACGGTCTATGCTCCTTGGGGAGCTAAAGGGTATTAATTAATAAAATAATCATGTACATTAATTATTTTGAATGCTAACAATAAAGATTTCACTAAAATATTTTGAGTTTTTCTCATTAAACGACAAAAATTCATGCATTACAGCACCCACACATGAAAAGTTCAAAAATGTTTGCACGCAGTCATTAACAGCACATACAAAAAAAAAGATGCATTTTTTACAAATTAACATCGTGTAAACAACAAACCCTATTTGACATTGAAATAAATGTCTAAAATGAGTATGTGATGAAGCCAATATACTTGTTTATTGTGGTTTTCCTAACAAAGACGTAACTGCTCCTTTGTCTTTCGTTTCTTCATTTTCACACTTTCAATTATTGATTTCAAAGGAAGGATAAGAATCCTATACAGATTCTACAGTGATGTGCAGTTTACACGTCTGCTAAATCAACAACTGCAGCAGATTAATATGTTCACCAAACTGGGAAATGAGCTGGATCAACTCATGAATCATCCAAATTTGAAGTGCATGAAAAAGAGGCAATCAGCCAAATGGGGGGGGGGGGGGCGGCTAACCTCTGATCCCGCGAAAGCAATTTCAATTTGTACTGAGCTGTATTATATCGTATTCAACAGTGAACTGTATGTTTTATGATGTAAAGTGTAGATGTTAAAAATTTACTATACGAGTAACTTGGTAAAATAGTTGACTAAATACTGATTCACGCTTGAAATTAAGAAATTCTCTCCATTTATTTCAGTCAGGATTTATGACTGGATTTTGTTTTTATTTTACTTCTTTCTTCCCCTGGACAAGTGATATTCATGTAAATCATGTCAAAAAAAAAAAAAAAAAAAAAAAAAAAAAAAAAAAAAAAAAAAGGAGCCGCGCTAGCGTAGTGGTTACAACACCGCTCTGGCGACCGGGTGATACAGGATCAAACCCGGGCGACGGCATTTGAGGATTTTTCGTTGACCGGGATTTGGACTGGATTAACTCGAGACCTGGCGAGGACATTTGAAGGAGTGTCGTCGACCAGGGACTGGCGGCTCCTGAGCCGACCCAGCTGCAATGGGTACCTCCGAAATCGGCGAGTATTTGCCTGAATGGCGAGGGACACCTGTCTCTGTACAAGAAATAAAGGGATACTCACGTAAAATCAATGTCAGGTTAGATATAAATAATAACCTGAGATTTCGCCTCGAGTATTAGCGGGCGAACGCAAAAAAAAAAAAAAAAAAAAAAAAAAAAAAAAAAAAAAAAAAAAAAAAAAAAAAATGTCAAAAAAAGAAAAAAACTGACTAGACAATTGTGAAAACACTAGAATAAAAATCAAAATGATCTCAAAGGACTAGTAATCGTGTTACCTTTGGTGATATTAAATTTATTTCAAACACGTTAAGGACATTCGACTTCCCATTCAAGTGACTGCCTCTTTCTTAATTATAACCATGGTTACTTACAAACTCTACATTACTTACAAACTCTTTGTTACTTACAAACTCTACATTGCAAACTCTTCATTACTTACAAACTCTACATTACAAACTCAAAAGTGAATATTACATATAACAATCATAATCATTTCCTTTTCTGTTCCTTATGGAGCATGGTGACAGACTTTGCAACTGCTCCTACTGCATGAATTCTGAAGACAACATCATTTCTCCTGTGATCAGTTTCATCCTCTCTATGCTTCTTCTTCTTTGATCCTTAGCCGCCGACCGTCAAAGCAGTCTGTGGCCATCACGCCTAGTGGCGTCTTGTAGGGCTACAACAAATTGATTCCACTTTGCTCGGTCGGTGGCCATCCTTCGTACAGTGCCCCAACTCTGGTTCATTCTTTGCATCTCAGCCTCCTTCTCTATGCCCTTCCAGCTAATCTGGCAGAGATCCAGGATATCAATCATGTTATTCCTCATTTATGTTGCTACTTGTGCATCACAGCAGGAAGCATACACCTAAAGCATTCATGTGCTCTCAAAGTGGTGGTTTCTGTAGGAATGTTTTATACAATAAATTCCCAACCCCATTTACACCTTCCTGTCGATCACCTCTACCAACACGCTTTAAAAAGCAGTATTATTCTTTCTTTGTCTTCTAAAGGCCTTCGAGAACTACATGAAGCATACATAAGTACTAGTACAGTTTTAGGGATTGCAAGAAGACAACCAAGAAATGCCAGTCTTTGCGACAACCAGTCTAAACAACATCTGGAAATCTTCCTAGTACAGCACAAACACTAAGTAAAGATTATATAAGAGTTGCGTGCTATCTGTACTTCTCTACAGTGTGGAATGCTGGAAAGTAACAGAAACTGCAATGTCCAAACTGTCCTCTGTCCACACAACCTGCCTAAGGAAAACTCTTCTAATTTTTTTGGCCGCATACCATCATGACCCAGGAATTGCTTACACTGTGCAGTCAAAAAGATATGCACACCATCATGGTGGGCAGATGCTGGAAATGGGTTGGCCTTGTCCTCAGCACCAACACCACAATAGCTATGCTATGAATCCCAGAAGGAAGGCAAAAGAGAAGCAAGCTAAAAAGATAACCTGCCAGAGAACTGTGGTCAAGATACAAAGCATGAACCAGAGCTGGCGTACTGCAAGAAGGGTGGCCACTGAGCAAAGTGGAAACAGTTTAGTGCTGCCCTGCAAGACGCCTCTATGTGTGATGGTCAGTGGGACAAGAAATGAGAAAAAGACGCTGGTGATTGATCGGACACACACATTGAGGAAACCTGTTGACAGTATTACCAGACAGCCCTTGTTCTGGAATCTCCAGGGTATGAGAAGTAGAGGGAGATGAAAAAATACATGGAGAAGAGAACTAGAGACAGAAGTGACAAAGATGAGGAAGACATGAAAAGACTTGAGCTGATGTCATGTGACAAGAGGGAGGACTTTGGCCTGTGACAGGAGGACTTTGGCATGTGGCAGGAGGACTTTGGCATGTGACAGGAGGACTTCGGCATGTGACAGGACTTAGCATGGGTTTGTTGAAGGTCTATGTTACTAGGGGAGCTGAAGGGGAATGAATGAATGTAAATGTTTGTTCCTGACACAGACCTAACCTGGTAATACCTTGATAGTTTCTTCTGCTCTTGTGATTCTGAGAAACAGTTTCTTCTGCTCTTGTGATTCTGAGAAACAGTTTCTTCTAATAACGTGTTACATTCCCCCCTTGTTTTACAGTTTAACCATATTCTGAATAAGTTTCTTTTCATATGTTACAATCCCTGTTATTTTACAGTTTCACCACATTTTAGCTTGTACATTTCAGGATCATAGTTTTTTATTTTAGTACTGCAGGCACTTTTATATTTACTTGCTATGCATGGAGGCATATCTGGAGTCATCCTTATATGACCACCAGTTATGTACAATGCCACAATATATGGATGTGGAAATGAACCTATGTCTGTGAGGCTAATTACCTCCTCACTGACTCTTGAAATCATTCAGACTTCCAGGGATTCCCCCTGTGGTGAAACTTGTTGAGAACCCAGCACTGCACACAAAACTTGGAGAGGTCACTTGAGCCCCAAGTGTAGTTCTGTAGCTTTGACTTGGTTGACTGCATGCAGAAGGATCTCACTGTGGACCCAGTGATAAGCAGGGGAAGCTGAGAAGTGGCTCTGTGCAGGACATGACAATTCCTTGGGAGAGCCCAGAACCAGATTACAGTATTTTAGCTCTGCATAGTTGTAGAGCCCCTTTGGATGGCGGTAATGCACAGAATGCCTCGCACTTCTTACTCCTAGCTTGGGACCAGATGTGATGGTCTTTTAAATGCAAGCCAAGCTGGAGAAACTGGAGCTCATGACTTTAACTCAACATGTTTCGGAAGGGCAGAAAAGCTATAGGAAAAGTCTAGATCTACAGTGTAGATAATACCAAGGAGTCTTCAACTTGGCACTGACTGCTAAAGAGCGAGAAGCTCAGCAGCCCTAGTTAAACAACAACAAAAATAAAATATTTATCTGCTAAAACTGCAAATCATTCATAGCAAATAAATGTAAACAAGAAAAAAGAAAGTTACAAACCTTTACAGAGAAAATTAAAAGGTTATTCAGGAGTTAACTGTTTGTTTTTTGAAGCATTAACTACTGTCTTGCTGAAATGTGGCAACTTCTTTGACAGCCTTTCCATGCATTCTCCATGTTACACTCATTTTCACATATCAAACACAAACATTTTGTAAAAGTGTTTTATTATGGCTTTAAATGATTATTTCAATGTAGATTTATGTAACTCATATGTACATAACACACAAGTCATCCGTACTTATCCAATCAATGCCACACAATCCAGTTTATATAACGAATATTCGTCTCTACATTCAAATATGATGTTTCTACACATGAAAAACTGGGGAAACAAAAACATTCAGTAATAATTTATTTGATTCTGTATCATTTCTCAGTGTAAGAATGAAATGATTTGTCTTTCCTTCCTACTTGAGGTTTCAGTATCTGTGTGCACACTTCTACCATTTAACTGCCTAAATGCTGCTATAATGGTCATGTCATTACTAGCCTTTTCTGTTTATTAAGTAAAACAGATGGTCATGTCATCACTAGCCTTCTCTGTTTATTAAGTAAAACAGATTGTCATGCCCTCACTAGCCTTTTCTGTTTATTAAGTAAAACAGACTAAATGAAGCATATAGAGTGCACCATCCCCACCTACTGCACCTTGCTCCAACCAAAAACAGAATATTATCATAATCATTTTCCTTTATGCTCCTCAGAGGATGGAGCCAGCACTGCGGCTGGTTTCCTTGCAGAAAACTTGCACCAAAGCCATCATGTGCTCTGATATCATGTGCTCTGACAGTGGTTGTTTCAGTAGGCAACAGGTTGCTAACCCCATGCACAACTTCATATAAGTTGCTTCTTATGACACGCCTAAGGATGCATAGTTCCATTATTTCTTAGCCCCCGTACAGACCTCTTGGAACTTAAATGGAAGGAGAAAACAACAAAATTCGCATAAGCTTCCAGCTGAGACTTACCAGCACGGGAATGATTTCAAGAGTTAAACAATATCAAAGCATTGGCAGAATCACACTTACCTATTATACATTTTTTTTCAAAGCCCACAATCAAGTTTTCTAAACACACGACTTTTCACGCTGCTACATGGACATGAATAATGCATGATTGTTTTTTTTTTTGGCATTAAAATTTAATTTCAAAACTACAAAAGCTAATAATAACACTAGAAAAACTTCACTCCTTCACTTCCATCAATTTCCATGAGCTCAGCTTTTCCTTCAGCCTCCAAAGTTTTCAGTGCTCGTATCAAAATTGCTTTATCAAGGCCATGAAATTCTGAAAATAAAATAAAGGTACCAAATTTATTCCAACTTCAAATAGTCTTTGAGCATTAGAACAATTAGTAA
Organism: Oreohelix idahoensis; assembly: GCA_024509875.1. Lineage (NCBI taxonomy): Eukaryota > Metazoa > Mollusca > Gastropoda > Stylommatophora > Oreohelicidae > Oreohelix > Oreohelix idahoensis. The sequence goes on from JAMPIV010019123.1 coordinate 73,621, forward strand.
CATAGTTCCCCATCTTCTTCCCTCCCCCCCTCGAGCTGAAATGGGCAGACAACTCATATATAAGATGAAAAATATTTTCTTTTTAAATTAATGAAATAAAAATAAAATAAAAGAACCACTGCCCAGGAAGGAACTTGCAGTGACTTAAAAGTATCAGCATCTGAAATGTTTTCTATCAATTTAATGACAATTTACTAAAAATAATCTGTCAGAGAAAATAGATAAAAAATACTCAAGTTGTCTTATTTTAAAAATCACCATTTATAGATTTTCCACCACTAATATGGCTCTGAAACATGGAGACCTACAAACATAACAACCAAAAAGCCACATTCATAAATGAGTGCTTGCGTAGAATAGAAGGATTACGATGGTATGACAAGTTCACTAATGTGGAACTGATGACACAAACCAGAGAAGCGCCAGTGAAACAAGAGATTAAAAGACGCTGGCGATAGATAGGACAAACACTGAGGAAACCTGTTGCTAGCATTACAAGGCAGTCCTTGTTTTGGAATCTCTAGGGAAAGAGAGGTACAGGTAGATCAAAACATATAGAAAAGAGAACTAGAGACAGAAGTAAAAATGAGGAAGAAATGGAAAGAGCTTGAGAAGATGGCACATGACAGGAGGACTTGGCATGTGACAGGAGGACTTGGCACGTGACAGGAGGACTTGGCGTGTTGTTCCTTGAGGAGCTAAAGGTTATTGATTGAATATGATCATAATTTTCATCATCACTCCTTACTATGTCTTGGTAGGCACAGAACAAAGAAATATAAATCTGAACAGTTCTGGGTGCCTCTCTCTTCTATCTCCCATTCTTTCTCCACTTTTTGAACTTTGATGAAATTTTTGTCACAGGTCTACCTTATTCTTCATCTTCAGCCATTTGCCTGTCGTGGCCATCAGCCCCTTTCAGACAAAATACATTATTAATGTACCTCCACCTCTCTTGTTTCATCTTGATGACCACTATTACTGTATGTTCTCAGACTTCTGCATTACTTATTCTGTCTTACCAAGTTACACTCAGTTTTCTTAAGGCTTTTCTTCTGAATCTTATGAGAAACTTATTACCTTTTCTTAACCTATGAATATTATTGGTTTTTTTTTAAATTCAAACCTGGAACTGTTAACCTCAAAGTTCAGGATGCAAATTTTTTAAATTTTTAATTAATTTGTTTGTGATGTTCAATTGGTTTCAAAGCCTTTCAAACTGAAAAAAAAAAACTGAAAGAGAATTATACAAGGCGGAGAAGTTAAAATTATAAATTCATGTACTAACCTTGACCCTCACTGTCGTCACAATTGGTGAGTTCATATAGCGTACACACTGTATTGTTCATGGACTGTGATGATATCTGAAAAATAAAACAACAAACTTTTGTTACAGTATTAGAAAGGTTATGCCAATATGAACAAGTGTCCAATTATATATTTTTTCTTAAACTCTGCAAGAACATTTGTCTTCCTCTTTTAACATTAAACACGTCATTGATAAGTGAATATTTATGAGACACACTTAAGAGATATAATGTTACAGCATGTATGTAGATCAGTCATGTTAATTAAATGCCTATAGATTAGTCTAACAGACAGAGTGTTACAGCATGTATGTAGATCAGTCCTGTTAATTAAATGCCTATAGATTAGTCTAACACACAGAGTGTTACAGCATGTATGTAGATCAGTCCTGTTAATTAAATGCCTATAGATTAGTCTAACACACAGAGTGTTACAGCATGTATGTAGATCAGTCCTGTTAATTAAATGCCTATAGATTAGTCTAACACACAGAGTGTTACAGCATGTATGTAGATCAGTCCTGTTAATTAAATGCCTATAGATTAGTCTAACACACAGAGTGTTACAGCATGTATGTAGATCAGTCATGTTAATTAAATGCCTATAGATTAGTCTAACACACAGAGTGTTACAGCATGTATGTAGATCAGTCCTGTTAATTAAATGCCTATAGATTAGTCTAACACACAGAGTGTTACAGCATGTATGTAGATCAGTCCTGTTAATTAAATGCCTATAGATTAGTCTAACACACAGAGTGTTACAGCATGTATGTAGATCAGTCCTGTTAATTAAATGCCTATAGATTAGTCTAACACACAGAGTGTTACAGCATGTATGTAGATCAGTCCTGTTAATTAAATGCCTATAGATTAGTCTAACACACAGAGTGTTACAGCATGTATGTAGATCAGTCCTGTTAATTAAATGCCTATAGATTAGTCTAACACACAGAGTGTTACAGCATGTATGTAGATCAGTCCTGTTAATTAAATGCCTATAGATTAGTCTAACACACAGAGTGTTACAGCATGTATGTAGATCAGTCCTGTTAATTAAATGCCTATAGATTAGTCTAACACACAGAGTGTTACAGCATGTATGTAGATCAGTCCTGTTAATTAAATGCCTATAGATTAGTCTAACACACAGAGTGTTACAGCATGTATGTAGATCAGTCCTGTTAATTAAATGCCTATAGATAAGTCTAAAACACAGTGTTACAGCATGTATGTAGATCAGTCCTGTTAATTAAATGCCTATAGATTAGTCTAACACACAGTGTTACAGCATGTATGTAGATCAGTCCTGTTAATTAAATGCCTATAGATTAGTCTAACACACAGAGTGTTACAGCGTGTATGTAGATCAGTCCTGTTAATTAAATGCCTATAGATTAGTCTAACACACAGAGTGTTACAGCGTGTATGTAGATCAGTCCTGTTAATTAAATGCCTATAGATTAGTCTAACACACAGAGTGTTACAGCATGTATGTAGATCAGTCCTGTTAATTAAATGCCTATAGATTAGTCTAACACACAGAGTGTTACAGCATGTATGTAGATCAGTCCTGTTAATTAAATGCCTATAGATTAGTCTAACACACAGAGTGTTACAGCATGTATGTAGATCAGTCCTGTTAATTAAATGCCTATAGATTAGTCTAACACACAGAGTGTTACAGCATGCATGTAGTTTAGTCTCATGAAGATTAATCTAACAAATGCAATGCTACAGTATGTATGTTGTTGCTCTTATTGATCCAGCGGCACTTGAGCTCTCGCCCTTTGGCCCAATGCCATGTAGTGATATCTGCATGTTTTTGCAAGTTGTACTGTTTCTCCACAGAAGGTGTTCCACTTATCTAGCTTCGGAGGAAGGGTCATTTTCCTAACATCATCGAGTGCTGGGCACTCAAAGAGGTGGTGGTCAACAGTTTCGTAGGGGTAGTTACATAGCTGGCACTCTGGAGAGTGTTGTGATAGGATTCTGTTCAAGTGACTGTTGAATGGTATATGTTGTGATCTGAGCCAAAAAATGATGCTCTGATCCCTCCTTGTAAGATGGCCAATGTTGTCATTAGAATCATGACCGGCCACATGTATGTAAACCTCTCTACCGGTGTTTCCCATGGCCCATCTGTTCAGCCAAGTTTCTTTGTTTGTTGTTCGTATGTATGGAAATTAGTCTAAAAATAGAATGCTACTGCATGCAAACATAACAGTCATATGTAGATTAGTCTAACCAGCTTGTCAGGAAAGAAAAACTAAAATTGTAAAGGGAAAGCAAACTGTCTCTCATGAATATTGGCTTATCTGTGACATGTTTAATGTTAAGAGAGGTAGACACATTTTCTTTGAGAATAAAACATAGCAAAATAGTTTCTACAGTCACCTATGTGGAATGAGGGAGTCAGAGTGGCTAAGAGCTATGGCGTCCACCTCGAATTCTAGTGGTACTGGGTTCAATTCCCATTTGAGGGAATATAATTCACGGACATTTTTTTTTCAGAACCCGTGATCCTAATGATGTCATACTCCCCCCTGGTCTCCTGGGTAGTGAAATTGGATGCCTAGCCTTCTCAGATAAGGGCAAAAAAACAGAAGGTACTGTGTGCAAGTTGCGCACGTTAAAAATCCTACCGCAGTTGGAAATTGTAAAGAGTAGGCCCATCAGGCCGCTGCCCGGGCAAAATTAAAAAAAAAATTAGAAACCTATCCAACACAAAAATATTTATAGAATGTGTGATTCCTCTATGTACACACATTGGGATTCTCGCCGGTGCTAAGGAGTTCCCGCAATGTGCTGAGATCCTCCTTGTGTGGTCTGGGGGAGGAGACCGGAGCACTGATGGGGTTGTCCATGTGCAATGAAGATAGTCCATAAAACCAACCAACCAAACAACAACCCAACCAACCAACCAACCAACAACCCAACGTGGAATGAAAGATGAGAAGAAGAGACTGGACACACACTGAGGAAGCCTGTTGATAGCATTAGCAGGAAGTCTGTGTTCTGGAATCCCCAAGGTAAGATAAGAGTATATGAGGAGAACTGACGTAAGACGGGGGTAAAACAGTGGAATGGGGGAAAAAAAAGGGAAAAAAAAAACAAATAGTAATGCGTCTTGATTGTAAGACGCATTACTATTTTTTTTTATTTTTTTTTCCCCATTCCAAGGTAAGATAAGACAAGGTAGACCAAACAATATGTGAAGAAGAGAGTTGAAGACAGACATGAAAATGATGAGGAAGACATTGAAAGACCCTGAGCTGATGACACGTGACAAGAAGACTTGGTACGTGTTTGTTGAAGGCTTATGCTCCTGGGGGAGCTAAATGGTGTTGATTGATTTATTTATTGAAAATAGTTTCTGGTAACGTATATAGGGAAAATTAATATCAGAATTACAAGTGTGTACCAACATACATGAGCGTCAGAATGACAGAGTGGTTAGAGCGCTGATCTCTTGTGGCATAGGTGCCGGGTTTGATTCATGGTATTGACATGCTTCAGTCTACCCAGCTGTAAATGGGTATCTGACTTTGCACTTGAGTTTGGGAAGGAAAGGCAGCAAGGAAGGGAACTGGTCACCCCACCTCTCAAGGCAGGACCTATTATAGTCAAGTCTCTAACACTTCCTTCCCCTATGGCAGTATCTGCTACGGGATTCCTTTACCTTTTACCTTAATACTTACACCTAGAAATACCAGCTCGTCTGTTACATGAAATACCGTAAAGTAGAATAAAAAGTTATACCTTTTATGCAAAAGAATGTTACTTGAAAGTTGAGGAAGCTGAGCACAAAGTTGCTTAGGATGGAACAATATAAGACAAAAGAGAGAGAATGGCTACAGCAATGATAGGAAACTCTACACGGAGCATTACAACAGGAAGTCGTCTGATCATCAGAAGTTTATATTGTGTACAATGTGTCCTGCGTTTCCCTTGAATTGTCTTCCATCTTTTTTGTTCACTTTGTTTTATTTACTACTATGTATTTAAGTCAGTTCTCATTTTAATTCTTTCCTGGTTTTTGTTTGTTTGTCCTTGATAAAGGACTTGTGACTGTAAAATGTAGGCATTTTACTGGTCTTTTGTCCTAATATAGACACAATATCCATCTTTGTTTACCCCATCATATGTTTACCCTAGCTGAATTTGCTAAATTATGTATGCACAATAGCACAAACCCCACCCATGTTTTACAGGCGCCCAAAAGGAGAGCAAAGAATAATAACACTGTACCCTACCAGGCATGTCATGTGAGCAGTGGGGTATAGCTCAATATTACCCCCAAAAGTAATACATTTAACATACAGCCCAGTATGAGCAGAGTCATTGATTAAGGATCGAATGCATATACCTGTGTCTCGGGTAAAAGGTGATTAAGGAGGGTCAGGGATGAGGCTGGTTACGCCATCCTGTAAACAAATTTTTACCACAAAAAACTTCAACAAACAATATGGATAAGTCAAATACAGAATGTAAAGTTAATTCAGCTGTCCAAGACAGAAGGTTTTCTGGAAAGGAGGCTCACGAAGCAACCCAGAGAAAACCAAAAGTAGTCTGTGCTGCCGACTAACTTTTTTCATCTAGGAAAATGATGAGGAAGAAGTGGAAAGAACTTGAACTGATGGCACGTGACAGGCGCATTTGGCATGTGTTTGTTGAAGGCCTATGCTCCGTGGGGAGCTAAAATGTATTGACTGATTAATACAAACAATAATATATAAAACTGACAATTGTGTACAAAACTGTACATATTCAATCAATACACAAAACTTAACAAACTTACATATTTACATACAAAACTCACTTTAAAAAAAAATACAATTCTGCCTTGTTTTGGCGAGGAGTTGGTTATATTAGGGTGCATGTCCAAATATAAAAGACTATTAATTCTGGGTTGCTTATATACTGAAATCAATACACTTGATACAGATTTTGCATAATTATATATCAACTCAACCAAACTCAAATACTTCTGTACAAAAACTCATGCACGTTCACAAGAATATACAGATCTAACATAGTTATAAAAAAAAAATTTAACACAATTATAAAGCAGAACTCACCCAGTTATATATCATTTTACCCCACTCTGCAGGTGTCCTCCAGACCAGCACACATGACGTTCGGTTTTTGTCCTTCCATTCCAGGTTGCCTGAAACCATGATGGTATGAAAGATTATAATGTTCGGTGACTGATCTATCTAAATGTGAATTTTTTTTAAAATCTTATCTTTTATCTAAAACATTTTGTCATTTATACAGCAATCTTTATCATGTGCCTATGCATTTTTTATATATATATACATTAAATATGTTCAATACAGTTGCCAGTGTTAGGATTCTGTTTAATTAGGTTAATGTTTCTACAAATGTAAGGAATCTTAATTAATCTACACTATAAGGAATGTAACAACAATTTATATTGCAAGCAATGTAATATAAATCTACATTGTTTTTTGTTGTTTGTCTATCACGGGTGATGAAGACCACTCTGTTCATCCAATTATTTAGGAATATGTTAGGTTAGTCTATGGGTACGAAGGTGACTGATGAGCCCGATGCGGGCCTGGAAAGATCTCGGACAGTGTGGGCAGGGAATGTTTGCTTCATGTGAAGGTTTTATTACACGGTCCTTTCTAGCTTGTCTTCGCTGTTCCGCTGCTGCTCTTCTGGATGATTCGCATGCCGCTGCACCTTTACGAAGAGATGTGCACCAAGCAGTTCGGTCTTGCGCAGCAGCTTCCCATGTGTCTGGGTTTATGTCAAAGGCTTTCAATGACGTCTTTAACGTGTCTTTAAAGTGCTTCTTTTGGCCACCATGGGAGCGTTTACCCTTCTGCATCTCACCATAAAAGAGTATCTTTGGCAGTCGATGGTCTGGCATGCGGACTACATGACCTGCCCAGCGAATCTGTGACTGCATCAGAATGGTATCAATACTAGGGATACCAGCTCTGTCAAGAACGGCGGTATCCGGGATCTTGTCTTGCCATTTGATGTTCATTATCTTCCTGAGACAGACTGTATGGAAGTGGTTTAGCTTCTACATTGTAAGTAGAGCTTCAAGCAAATTTCTTCAGACATTTTTAGTGGTTTTTCAAAGATTTTCAGGGCCCAAGCACAAGATTTTCAAGAATAAGAGAAGCAGACGTCAAACTAAACAGCATTTATTAACAAATAGTCCCACAAGAACTCAATTATTTGTTCTAAGAAGCTCAGCTGTGACAGACTAGACCAATAAACAGTTTAATATGGAACAATGTGTTACTGGGGCCCCGAAAGGCAGCACGGAATAGTAACACTCTAACTTGCCATGCATGTCATAAAAACTACAGAGGGTTGGGCACAGGGCTGGTTACCCCATCCTCTAGAAATTGTTGGCCACAAAAACTTCAACATCAATGAATAAGTCAATGACAGACACTGATATCAAAGAAAGGATACAAAAAAAAAAACAAGAGGAGCTTTCATTGTGTTGGACATACATGGAAACAGAATGAAACCAAGTCCAATGCAAATATCAGAATCTTCAACTCATATGTCAAGTCAATCCTATTGCATAGTTCTGAAACATGAAGAATAACAAAAAACAACAATCAAGTAGTTAAGACTTTCATAAATGTGTGCTCGTGTAGAATAGAAGGACTGAACTGGTACAATAAGATCACTAATGTGGAACTGATGACAAGAACCAGACATTGTTGTTGTTTAACTAGGGCTGCTGAGCTTCTCGCTCTTGAGCAGCCAATACCAAGTTGAAGACTTCTTGGTATTATCTACACTGTCAATATAGGCTTTTCTCACATTCCGAAACATGTTGAGTTGAAGTCATGAGCTCCAGTTTCTCCAGCTTGGCTTGCATTTTAAGGATCGTCTCATCTGTTTCCAAGCTAGGAGTAAGATGTGCATGGCATACTGTGCAGAGCTGGTGGTCATATAAGGGTGACTCCAGATATGCCTCCATGCACACACCAGACATGTGCCAGTGGAACAAGAAATGATAAAGAGACTGGTGATGGTTAGGACACACATTGAGGAAACCTGATGATAGCATTACAAGGCAGTCCTTGCTCTTGGAAACCAGGAGGTTAAAGGAAGTAGAGATAAACTAAAAAACACAATGCGCAGAGAACCGAAGTGAGAAAAGAAAATGGTGAGAAAAACATAGAAAGACCTTGAAATGATGGCATGTGACAGGAGGACTTGACATGCATTTGTTGATGGCCTATGCTCCTTGGGGAGCCAATGGGTAGTAAATGAATAATGGTGTATATGTCCACACTATAATTAAGAATAAAAGGTGGAAGATACTTTTCTTTACTTGGCAAGAATTATATTTTCTATAACACATAAATTTAAATAAAAAAATACATAAGCTCTCATGGCAAAGGTGCTGGGTTCGAATCAAGGTACAGACATGCTCCAGTCTACCTACCTGTAAATGGGTACCTGACTCAGCTCTTTGAGTTAGGGAAGGAAAAGGCAGCAAGGAAGGAAACTGGTTACCCCACCTCTCGATGCTGGACCTAGTATTGTGAAGTCTCTAACACTTCACTCCCCTACGGCAGTATTTGCTATGGGACTATCTTTTTTTACATAAACATGTGAAAGCACTGGTAACTTAATATATATTTTTGAAAGTAAATATTTTGTTCAAAGGAGGACTTCTGGTAGAAACAATGTTAACATGAAGACCCTGGAACATGGTGCAATGTTCACAGATAAGCTGTGGTTAAAAAACTGAGATATTGCAAAAAGGTGAGTGCAAAAATACTGCAAAAAGTGAGATATACCTGGCAGTTTTTGTCGAAAGTGAAACATTACATAATGACTGCAGAAGACGAGACAATGTTCAAAGAATGACTGCAAAAAAGTAAAGCTACTGTATAAAAAGCAAACAGACGACCTAGCAAATGCATATAATCGTTAAGTCACTAGATATACTACAGTATAATTTTCATTCACAGGTTTCAACCTGTTCAGGCACAAAAAAATAAATAAATAAAAACAAAGTATATTTACCCCTCTTCCTAAGTTCTTCAAGAACAGTGTAAATTCCATCCAGGGAAAGCCTTCCTTTTATTAAAAAAAAAAAAAAAAGAGTAGTGGGTTAAGAAATATAACAAAGAGTAAATAAATAGCCAAATTATTTTCTAGATAACAAGAACCTCGGATTTTCATTCCACTCGTTACCTTTAAGGTCTTAAAAAGATTCTCTGACATTCTATCATGTCTAATGTCTGACTTGTTTGACCCTTGATCATAGTAAAAAAAAAAATTATATCTACCCACTTTCCATTCCTGATGTCTGCAAGATGCAGTTTTGTTTTTCCTTATTCTATTTTTTTAATTTTTATTACTGTCAATAATTTTTTATTTTCACAATTTAAAAAAAAAAAATTAAGACAATATAAACATGTAACAAATTAATAATACAATAAAATATGAATTCTAAAAATTATATTTTGGTTTGGTTTTGAGGACTATTTTCATTGCACACAGACAACTCCATCAGTGCTCCGATCTCTTCCCTTAGATCACACAAGGAGTATCTCAGCACAGTTCACGAAAAATATGTAGCACCGGCGAGAATTCCAATGTGTGTATATAGGAATTACACATTCTATAAATATTTTTGTGGTGAGTAGATTATGGCCTGCGCTTTACAATTTCCAACTGCCGTGGGATTTTTAACGTGCGCAACTTGCACACGGGACCTCCTATGTATTTCACCCATATCCAAGAAGGCAAGGCATTCGATCTCACCACCTAGGAGACCAGTGGGGAAGTATGACATCATTAGGAACACCGGTTCTGAAAATAATTTCCATAAATTATATTCCCTCAACTCGGAATCAGTACCTTTAGAATTTCAGGCAGACGCCATAACTCTTAGCCACTCCGACCCCCAACATATTTAGATGTTCAATACTTTCAAGTGATTTTTAAAATTTTACTAACACCTTATCATGCGAAAGAATAAAGGTGAAGTTTTATCTCTTTGGGAGCCACGGTAGCATAGTGGTTAGTGCACTGGCTTCCTAGCTCAGTGGTCTATGGTTCGATCCCCAGATGAGGTGGGATATTTTTAGGCCGCAAACGGCTCCTGGGTAGACCCAGCCCCAACTGGGTACCAGAGCAACTCTGGGAAGGTTAAGGCGGCCGGCGTGGTGCTGACCACATCACCCCTAGTATGGCGATGGTCAAGAAAATATGGGCCTAACACCATATTCCCAATATGCCTCAATGGGCTTGTAACGGGATCCTGTTTTTTTAATACTTTTTTATCTCTTTTTAGTAAATTTGAATAATCATAATAAAGTTGAAATAAAGCTACATAAATAAGCTTAACACATTAACTACCGAATTGAAAAACACACTGTGGCGTAATTAAATTTTGATACCATTTTCATTCTGTAGGTGTATGAGGGTTTTAATCTGTAGCTTTCTTAATGTTTAACAGATTTTTATGAATTATATGTCATTTTGATGATAAATGAATGTACTATTGCCTAAAGCTGGTAAAAGGAAAGTTTACTTAATATGGTAGATATTATTAGTAATATAAAATGATTGACAGACAAAAATCATGAATTGTCACCCTTACTGTCACTACTATAAAAATCACTATTTGAATCAGTGTCCACATTGTTTTCACTGTCCTCCTCATCGCTAGATTTATCAATCAATTTTGAAACAAGTTTCTAGCCTGTTCAGCAGTTAGACGAGATGTACAAGCATTTTTGTGGCCCTATCCCTCGTTGCCATGGTAAACAGTTTTACGAAATGGTAGCTAACCTGAAACGTTTGAAAAATATGAATATAATATCAATTTTCAGTGGCACAAATTTACCCATGCTTTTGTATGTTGTCTTCCGGTGGTAAATTAAAATCTCGAACCAGAACGGAATGTGTTTCGGTACATATTTCATTCGTTTTCTTACTAAAATTAGATCGCTGCTCTCAGCGGCTCGCAGTCCAAATGTGTTTATTTTGTGCGCCATTGACAGCGGCTCGCAGTAGTTAATGTGTTAACAAACTTTCATAAGTTAATCAAGAAACACATTTAGCACTGGATAATATGTAATACAAAGTTTCAAAAATGGCAACACATGGAAAAATTTATTCCAAATATTAACAATCAATCAATCAATACCCTTAACACTCTTCAGACCGGAAATATAAAAAATCGTTCCAAACGGAACGATGAGTTTTGAAGTAAAAAAAAGTACATTTATTTTTTAATTTTGACTTCAAATCTATGTTTTATATTAAGAATACATGTTAACAATTATATTTGTGCTAAAAAATACACAGCTTTCACTTATGTTGACTTTGAAATTAAACGCAAAAAAACGTAAACAACGCATTTGTCCGTCCGCCATTTTGGATATTTTCCGATCAACTCGACTTAGCAGATCATAAACAAAATGCAGTCTGATAATGACTACAATGCATCTAGTGATGTAGATTACTGTTCTGATGATTATTCAGAGGACTTGGAAACGTCTGATGAGTTGGATGGCGAAAATACAGCTCAGAACAACTCAGATCATCTGCCGTACATGCAAAGGTAATGTTACTTCGTTAACGAAATGATAACAGCTGATTATGAAAGGTAGTAAAACAGTCATTTTAGTGGGCTATTGTAGTCAGTATAGCTGCTTTCTGTTTGTTTTTGAAAAAAAGAAACAAATATTTCACCTTTCAAACAGTTAACAAAGGACTCATGGCACCAGGAAATAAATATAAAGTGGATCGCACGTAACTTCTGAATCAGCTGATTTTTCTGACCTCATTTGCCCTGTGTCTCTGCTTTTAAAAATTATTATTTACATCACATGACTTTATGATTGACAGTATTCCTTTCTACGGAAAATGTAATGTGTGTCAATTTTCCTGTGTACACTAAACTGTAACTTTGAATTCTATTGTTGATCTGTAAAAATTAATTTTAAATTGTTCTTCTTGCAGATGTTTTGGTTATGATGGACTTGATGAAGGCCCACCTTCCAACCCTCTACCTTTTTTGCCTGAGAGGGTTCCAGGTCTGTAACTGTCAGAGGTAAGCACCAGAGAAAATACAAAGCAGTTTTTGAGACCCATTGACTTCTTCAAACTGTAATTTTATTTTCATATAATAATTTTCATACAATATATTTTCATAGAATGGTTATAAGAAAAGGGTGTTTTCTTTTTGACAGTATATTAGAGACAAGCCAACAAAATGGGGGATGAAGTTATGGGTTCTTGCTGATGCTGTTAGTGGATTTACTTTGATGTTTATTTAGGTAGGATCACTGCAAATGGACCATTTGGTTTAGCTTATACTGTAGTTAGTTATGAATCTTATGAAATCTTTGGTGAGTCAAGGATAAAGGGTTTATTTTGATAGTTTGTATACATCCAATCAGTTACTGAAGGACTTGTGAAGTTAGGGGATTGGAGCTTGTGGCACATTTCTTAGAAACAGAAAGAGATTTCCAGCTGCACTTTCAAATACAAAGGAATTTGAAAAAAATAGTATCAGAGGTGCAATGAGATGGGTTAGAGATAAAGAATTACTAGCACTGCAGTGGAGAGGTAACAAAACTATAACACTGGTTTCAAGCATTTACAATGCAAATAGCCATAGGTTCACTACGCGTAGAACTAAGGTTAATTGGAATTTTCAAGAACTTAGTGTTAGACAGCCAAATCTTGTAAGGGATTACAATATATACATGAAAGTAATGGACAAGAGTGACCAGCCGATTAACAAGTACAATGTTTTGAGAAAGACCAATAAATATTGGAAAACTCTTTTTTTCACTTTCTGGATATTGCTATGGTAGATGCTTACATTTTATTTCAAGACTAGCAGAAAAAACACCCAGATGTGGAAGACCAGCTAGATATGGTCAGCTAGATTTTACAGAAGAACTAATCCGGAATTGGGAAACATAAGTTTGTAAGATGATGCACTACTCGCTTCAAAGCCACCAGTTTTTTCTCGACACACCATGGACCCCAAGTTTACAGAGACAAAAAGAAATTGTAAGCTTTGATATCAGATTGTAAAGATTGAAAGAAAAACAAAAGTTAAATGTAAAGTTTGTGATATTTTTTTTTATGTTTTCATGCAGGTAGGAATTGTCTGTCAGAATACCACAAGCCTTAAAAGGAAATATATAAAGATGTGTTGAGTCTTTATTATGTCACCCTCATAACTGATTTTACTTACGTGTTAGTGATCATACAGTGTTACACTAGAAATATGTCTACTGAAGTCATATTTCATTATTTTAGCTAAGATGTTGCAGCTACCAATAATAACTGTAATGTATTCAGTGGAAGATTTTTTTTTTGAATTTTTTTTGGTGGAAAAGCCTAGTTATGTAACATTTAATAAATTTGCATAATTTTATTATTTAATGTTGAATTGTTTTGGAAATGTAACATATAATGCAGAAATGGTCAGACTACAATAAAATATGACTGTTGTTAATTGTTCTGGTAATACTTTATTTTTTTCTTCTTTGTGAAATATCATGTTTATAATTTTTGTGTATTTTTCCTGTTGACTTTCCTTCAATTTTTCAAAACTCACATCAATATAAATGTTTAAAATATAAATTTTACATCTAAATATGGTAGTCTGTTCAATTACAAACAATTTGATGTATAACACTCTTGGGTAGACTTCAAATTATAATGTATCAAGGAAAATTAAAAGTCAGATATGTCAGAGTATGAGAAAATGATACAAAATATCAGGTCTGAAGAGAGTTAAGCTCCTAAAGTAGCACAGACTTAAAGAAACACATGCCAAGTCTCCCTGTCCCATGCCATCAGCTCAAGTTCTTTCTATGTCCTTCATCACCATTTTCATTTGTCTCCAGTTCTCATCCACATGTGTTTTTTGGTCTACCTCTTATCCTGGGGATGCTACAACATGGACTGCCCTGTATGCTTCAAATAATTAAATAATTAACGTGCACTAATATTTTTTTTATGTTCGTTTATAATGTAATGCTAAATGGTAAATGCTGTAAACTAATTTTTTAGATAAATTTATACTTCCCTTTACAAGTTAAAAAAAAACTATCACTATAAGGAAGCAAATGGAGTATTTACTGTTCAATTGTTTGTTGTAAAACAATTCTGAGTTCTGTGCCTCTGTGACATCCAAGTGGTACTTTTTGATATGTTTCTGGTAGCTCAAGACAAGATTACACCAAGCCTCAAGCTGCTTCTTCCGAGTTTCAATATTAGGCTGAATCCTGACAAACAAAAATATCAATGTTTTAGATGAGGATCATGCTTCTGGAAATGAATACCATACCAACAAATGTTATGAGCTGCATCATCTGCCATCCAATTAGTGAGTACGACAATTCTCCTAAAACTGCAACTAACTGCTCCCAGAAAAAAAGGGTAGCACTAATCATATCCATCCTGTGTAGTTCCCATGAGTTTCTTTCTTACTTAGTCATTCCTATTCTACCGTGAGGTGTAGAGGTTTGGAAGAGAGAGTGCCATAATATCATATCGGCTGTCTTCCTCCTGGCCTGGTTCCATTCTAGTCCTCGGTCCTTCAAAGATTGTCTAATGTTGTCCTTCCAGCGGACTCTGGGTCATCCTGGAGGTCTGGATCCCCCAAGAGTTTCTCTGGAAACAAATAAAGAACATAGCTACTGCCTCCCAATCATTGAAGGACCGAGGACTAGAATGGAACCAGGCCAGGAGAAAGACAGCCGATACGATAGTCTGGCACTCTCTCTTCCAAACCTCTACACCTCACGGTAGAAGGGGAACAACTAAGTAAGTAAGCTACTGCCTCCTCAGGCATGTCGTAGGTTACGACTAAAATGGGGTCATGCATGAGACTGGCAACGTCATCATGAGACACAAACTGTTACAGAAAACACCACAGCAAAAGCACATAAATGCTTTCAAGTAGGCTTCTTGCCAAGGAGCAGTAGTCGTCTTATTCTTTCCGTCTCTGGGAACTACACAGGACGTTCATCATCATAAAATTGAATATAAGGACCAACATCTTTTCTGACTGCAGCCATAAATTCTAAGGCTCCCTCCAGCACTAGAACTCAATTCAGTTCTCTCATGAGCCATTATTTAAAGGGTTAACAGGATTTTAAATAGCAAAATCAAAAGAGAACTGGAGACATTCAAACTGGCCTTCACATTGCTGAAACATGCATTCAAGCTTATGAAGTCCTGAAATCAGCCATAAAAGGTCATTTTTTTCTTCTCTGCATTCAGTTTGTTATTCATACTACATTCGCATGCCTGTTGTCAGGATGAAGTCCACAGAGTAACCTGCAGTGGCCAGTTCTCATGAGGAAAATGATGGTCTGCTGGGGCAAAGTTTGAAGACAAAAAAACCAAAGCACATTACTGAAGTCTGAGTTACAACCGAAATTAGTCACGTTTTTGGGGGGGAAAGTACTGTAAACATATCGCAGTATTTTCTCATGCCATAACACAGTTTTAAGTCTGCCAATATTTTTCATACCACCATCATTTATCATTATTATAACCGCGGGTCCTGGCATTTTCTGTAGGTTTCCTCTCTCTTTACAACAGCATATACAGTTTACAGCTTCAAATGTACTTCTTTTTATTAACTTACATGGCCAAGTCATACATTTTGCTGTCTTCTACACTTTCTGCTTTTGATCTTTGAAACTAGAAATTTCAATATTAATGGGTCAAGAGAAGTTTATGCATAGATGGAGAGAATACATGATGGATGCCTATCATAACAAAAAAATCAGAATTAAATATTCAAGCAATCATGAAGGACAACCAAGACTTGAGGCAGAATTTGAGGATGCCAAGCGCAACATAAATAAAGGTAAGGGTTGAATTACAATTTACTGTGTGGTTGGTCATCTTGTTGCAAAAAGAGTTAAGGCTAATTTTAGTGACTGTGCAGTAAATTAGGAGTGCCAGTAAATGTTTATTTAAAGAGAAAACGTTTAGGGGATTAGCATTAGAATTTCAGGTTAGAACTGAATAGAAATATAGCAGCTAATGCTAACCTAGACTCTAACCCTGTCTGCCACAATATAGCGAAACACACAGTAACCTGTAAATTAAGTAAGAACACTGGGCCAAATAATATAACAATTTAAAAAAACTGAGGCTGTAGAAGAGTTTGTCCTCATATCAACCAGGTTGTGGATGGTTGAAAAACCTCTAGATATAGGGGTTATCTGTGAATACTGAATAAACATACATGGAAAAAAAAGTTATTTCAAGCAGATAGGACTCGTGATCCTTGGTTGGTAACCTTTCTAGGAGAAGGTAGAACTTTGATTTTAAACCTCCGCTGCCTTGTGGGAATATCCGTTTATGGGAAAGACTTGGGGAGTAAACCCTGCGGATAAATCTGGAGTTGGAGTCCCTAAGGCAGTTGATTCGACATTATTCTCGCAACTCCTGCGATCTGGATGGTACCAAGTTAAATCAGTTACTGTCATTTGCTATACAAGTGATAACTAATCTGATGAATGACATCTACAGTAGTGGGTATGCTACATATCTGATGATCTACTAAAATTCATATTCATTGTGTTGCAATGGGGCCAACAAGACCATTGCACAATTAGTCTCATGTGACCAAAATACTATTAAGAACTATCATAAGAAGAATGAGAAGTAAATGAAAGCTTAAAACTGGTGAACAGTACATATATATATACACACACACAGGCAACATCATATATACATATATATATATATATACATATATATATATACACAGGAAACATCAGGAATTTTTCTACGTCCACAATATGTTGAGCTTTTCGGTGTACTGGTGAAAGGGCTGTGACTGATGGGCAACACGCGGCGTATTATGAGGTGTTGGGCACGGGGTTACAGTTGCTGGTGCGCAGTTGCTGGCCGCGTCGGCTTTACGCAGGTGTGTCAGTGTCTGTCCCTGGTCGTGGTGTGCGGCGGAACAAACGGAATAATTTGTCTTCTCTTTGGTTACTTTCACAATTGCCTCCACGGCTGGCAGAGTTGGGAATTTAAAGTTGCTACCACGGTGAAATGGGTTCATTTTCGATACAAGACAATAGGAGGCTGAGGCACTTGGGAGTCATGACCCAAGTGGGCCCGCCCCCCTTAGAGTGTAAATGAGTGTAGGGCCGAAATTCTTGTTCGATGGGTGGACTCTTCTGATGATCAGATTGCCTCCTGTTGTATCGCTCTGTATAGAGTTTCCTATCATAGTTGCATGGTCAAACCAGTGACAATCAGGAAAAGACCGATGGACTTCTGGAAAGACAGATGACACTGGGAAAGACTAGAAACCGGCTGACCGGGTTAGCACCCCGTAAGCTGTATTCAATTGCTACAGGACCCAAAAATGATAGATGCCCCCAGGATTCACCGAAAGGGAGGGAGAATAATGAATCCACAGGCGCCTCATTGGAATCGACCAGACCCGTTACACGGACTTCGAGCTCTGAACAACGGCTGGAATTTCCATGTGCCTGTGTGTAGTGGTATTGATGGTATTGTATGATGGTGTTATTACTACCTGTAACTTGTATGAGGCCAGCTGTGAAGGCTCCTGAGATAAAATGTAGTTGAGAATTATCAGAAGGCCTTTCTTGCTACCACTACGACCTCACACTTAATTTTTTTTTTCTTAATGAATGTGGCTACGTAAAGTGTCTAGGGTAATGATGTGTAATGTGGTGTGTTAGTTATAAATACACCCACAGACATTTAAGAAGACTTATAAGATTAACAAGTGTTAAAATACACTGAACTAACTCACGTGTATAAAGTTTTTGATATAATTATATTACATTTATTTGTTCTGGATCAAGTTTTATTTTGACCAGAACTTGTTTTAAAAGAAGGATTGAAAATTTATGAAAAAAAATGCATGGAATGTTACATAATAAATGCAGGAGTGTACATATTTAAGTACTAGACTAGTTAGTTTTATTAAAAAAAAAGTTCGAGTAGTCATCTCTTTGGGAGGATAGTTACTGTTTGTGCTGTTGGGGTGGCCTCATCACACCTGTCTATATTGACTACACATTGTCCAGAAAATGGTGGGAATTTTTATGGGGATATTAGTCACTACCAATAGTTGGTGAATGTCCAGCAGACCAGAGGCTCACTCATCTTTTTTGTAGCTCTGGTGCTGAAAACTTGCGGTCCCACCTCTCCGTGCTGGCGGGCAATAATGGTGGTCTCTGTCACAAGAACTGCACAGATACACTCGAGTAAAGTCACCCACCGAATAGACTCTGCTTTGTTGTCGATAGAAAACTCACAGCTCTGCAATCAAAGTATGGGCTATGTGTCAAAATCTATTCTATACCCACGTCTGGACACCACACTGACACAACAACCACATCATACAGACAGGTCAGATCTCTCTGACCAAACAGCACAGTTACCATGGTGGGTTTACATCCGATAGATCCTCCCAGACTATAGATTCTGAAAAATAATTATTAGTTGTCGGCCCTAAAAGAAGATAGGTAATCTGTTTCAACGCTTGATTTATTTTGCATAATCCTTGCTGTAGTTTATGTACACTGTTAGTCCCTAGACCCTGACTTGGGCGGGGGGTCTAGAGCAAAATCCCTACTTGTTTGTAAGGCTAGATTTTGATATGGCAGTATCAAATCACTCGAACATGAAACAATATTCAAAATATATAAAGAAATAATTTCAATCTTACCAGATTATGAATACATAACACAGAATTGCTAGCAAAACTCAGCTGAGCTGCTGGCTATAGTATGGCGTCCCTAAATTTATTCACTGTCTTTCATATGGGAAAACTCCACACTTTAAAATCTGTGTCTAACACTGAACAATTATTGAAGAATGACCCCACTTTCGCGTCTGAGCGCTAATGATATGATTGTCTGTGGCCAATCACTGCCTAGTTGTACTTTAAATTTCAAATTTCTACACTAAAGTCATTTCAGTCATGCTTCAGTCAAGTATGGATGGTTATCTGTTTGTCTGTCCGTCTCTACTTGTGTTTCTAAAAAAAATGTGCTTGATTTTTGAAGCAACCTTTCTCTCCCCTTAAAATTTTGTCGTAAAAAGTTATATTTAGACACAGCTACCGCTCAAAAACCCCTCCTCCATAATAAGTAACTTTGAACACCTGTTCCCAAGGTCGTGTTTTTGTGTGCAAATTGTGACACTTTTAGATTCAATATAGTCTAGCGATGATGTGAACTACACTGTCTTTTGTCATTATCTTCAATATTATCTATCCGTTTGTAAAATTAAGATCATATTATTTCATTGCTCAGAATAGGCCATCCGGCCAGCTAATTTTTATATTCCTAACATTAATATTAAGAAAAATTACTTTTTAAATTTTTGTAATATTCCTAACATCTGCGTTCTTCCGCTCAAATTCAAATCAAGCGCTTGGTATCGCAAAACGTCCAATTCCGTACCTCGTGTCAATTTGGGGGACTTGAATTTTTTTACTTTCATCCATTTCCCCCCCATTGCGTCTCCTTAGCCTTTCCAGTCATATTTTTTTTTTTTTCTTTTGATCCGCCGTTCCCCTCCTGTCTAGCAAGTCAATTTTATGGAGGGTGATGACCCGCGGTCTAGGCGATCATGTACATCAGCAGCCTACGCATTATGTTTTTATCCTTAAATGTTATCTTTTGAGTATTTTGCCGTTGTATCTCTGTCAATTTCACTACACTGTGGTAAGAGATTCTCTACTCAGAGAGGAATGAAAATCCACAGAACGAAAAAGAGGTGTGGGAGCTCATCATGGGGAGATCAACAGCGCTCTGTCTCGACGGGTAAGACATTAGAAGAACGCAGCCAGGAGTCAATTCACAGTACTGAGTACATTCAAGTTGATCTGCCTGATGATGATCTCACACACTTCTTGGACGGGAAGAGAGATGCAATCAAGTTTCCACCTGCCAGTGCAAAAGGGCTTTGGGAACAGCTGAGCGAAGCCCTGGCAAAAGAGTTGGATAACAACCTGAAGCAGATAACTTTGGAGAAGAAGCTGGAAATCTTCGGCGACATAGTATATCTTCACTGTCGCAAAGTGTTTGGAGTCAGGGAGGCAAGGGAGAGTAACCCACCACGAAAAAGTAGAAGACAAATTAAAATAGAAGAAATCAGGAAACAGAAGAAGCATGCCTGAAAACTGTTCAAGAACACAGAGAAGGAAGGGTTACGACATTTGAGAGCACCTTAAAGGCCAACATAATGCCCTTTGTAGAGCAGAAAGGTTGTGAAGGAAGAGAAGGAAGACTCGAAGAGATAGGAAAAGATTCTTCAGGGAGCCCTTCAAGTTTGACAAAGAACTGTTTGAGCAGCCACGGTCGGGTACGCTAAACATCAGGAAAGAAGACCTGGAAGAACACCTTGGAATGACATATTCAGATGGTCGCAAAGATGAGCCGCTCAGCAGCATGGCAGGCCTTAAATGGCCGAGTAAGCCAGGTGCTGAATTTAACACCAAGCCCCCAACGATGCAAGAGGTAGAAAGCATTGTCTAGAAAGCTCGGTGCAAGTCAGCTCCAGGTCCTAATGGTCTTCCATATGTTGTGTATAAGCAATGCCCTGAGGGTCTACATCCTGAAGGAACAAAATTCCACAGACATCAGTCAGTTCAGGCCAATCTCACTACTCAATGTGGAAGGGAAGATATTCTTCTCAGTGATGGCGAAAAGGCTCACTACATACCTCCTGGCAAATGGGTACATTGACACTACCATTCAGAAAGGAGGTATCCCAAGTACACCAGGATGTCTAGAGCATGCCACAATGATCTGGGAAGCAATTCAAAAGGCAAAGTCTGACAGAACAAACCTCCATGTAATCTGGTTGGATCTAGCAAATGCTTATGGATCCGTTCCACACCAGATGTTGTGGCAGGCCCTAGAAATGTATCATGTTCCACAAGAGATTGCAGCAATGCTGAAGCTGTATTTCGCAGGGTTCTCTGTCAGATTTTCAACCAGAGAGTACACAACGAAGTGGATTGGCCTTGAAGTTGGAATTGCGATGGGATGTACCATCTCTCTGATACTATTCGTGATGGCTATGCAGGTAATCCTCAATGCGGCTGAAGGAATGGCTATAGGTCCAAAGCTCGGTGGAATGTGTCACATGCCACCACTCAAAGCATTCATGGATGACACAACAATTCTGACATCAGATGAACAGCAGGCCCGAAGGATGTTAGCACGCCTGGATGAACTAGTCAGCTGGTGCAGAATGAGCTTCAAACCCAAGAAGTCAAGAAGCCTATCAGTCAGGAAAGGGAAGACAGCAGAGGTCATATTCATGGTTTCTAACCAAAGAATCCCTACTGTCATAGAGGAACCTGTTAAAAGTCTTGGCAGGGTGTACGATGCCTCATTAAAAGACTCAAAGGCAGTGCAACAGACAATAGAAATGGCAGGCAGAGGGCTACAGATCATTGACCAAAGCAGACTCCTAGGAAAATTCAAACTGTGGTGCCTCCAGTTCATGTTGATACCTAAGTTGCTGTGGCCACTGCTTATATATGAAATAAGCACAAGAACAGTGGAAGCTTTAGAGCAGAAGGTCAACAAGTTCATGAGGAAATGGCTAGGGGTACCACCAGGTCTGTCAGATGTAGCAATGTACTGCAAAAAGTCAAAACTTCTGCTTCCTTTCAAGTCAGTTGTTGAAGAGTACAAAGTTGGAAAGGCAAGGCTTGCTACGCGAGTCAACAGATGAGGTGGTTAAGTCCATTCAGCCCACACTGAAAACGGGAAGGAAGTGGAGAGTGGAAGAAGCTGTTAATGCTGCCCAAGAGTCGCTCAAACTGAGGGAGGTAATCGGTTACACACAAACGAATAGACGGGGATTTGGTCATGGAGACATCCGCTGGTGGTCCAAGGCATCAAGCAGGGAGCATAGAGACATGGTAGTTCAGGAGATACGAGGAGCTGAGAATGATAAGAGGGTGCAAAAAGCAGTGGAGCAGGCCCAACAAGGCCAATGGACTACATGGGAAGGAGCCCTGCAAAGGTCCTTGACATGGAATGATATATGGCATATGGCACCTCTTAGACTCAGCTTCGTTGTTAGATCAATGTATGACCTCCTGCCATCAGCCAAACCTTGTGAGATGGGGAAAGTCAGATGATGAGCAGTGCCCCCTGTGCCATGGGAGGCAGACACTTGAACACGTGCTCTCAGCTTGCAAGGTGTCATTAGGGCAAGGGTGATACACATGGCGCCACAACAAAGTGCTAAATGAGCTGGCTGTGACAATAGATCTGGCAAGGATGAAGGCGAATAGCAATGTCAGGCCAAACACAGCAAACACATACTTTCTGGGAGCGGGAAAGTCAGCACACCCAAAGCCGAGTAAATCAGGTAGCAGTGTACCATCTCTCCTTGACTGTGCAAATGACTGGGAGATGGCAGTAGACCTACCTGGACAAGGGGCATATCCAGAGAGTATCAGGAAATCTCGAAGACGGTCGGATATAGTGCTGCATTCTTCATCATCGCACCAGGTTGTATTGATTGAACTGACCGTGCCCATTTGAATCCAGATTGGAAGAGCAACATTTGTTCAAAGCGGCCAAGTATAGTGATCTGGCCACAGATCTGAGACACGATCGGTTCACTGCAAGGGTCATGGCTGTTGAGGTGGGTTCGGCTTTACGCAGGTGTGTCAGTGTCTGTCCCTGGTCGTTGTGTGCGGCAGAACGAACAGAATAATTTGTCTTCTCTTTGGTTTCTTTCACAATTGCCTCCACGGCTGGCGGAGTTGGGAATTTAAAGTTGCTACCAAGGTGAAATGGGTTCGTTTTCGATACAAGACAACAGGAGGCTGAGACACTTGGGAGTCATGACCCAAGTGGGCCCGCCCCCCTTAGAGTGTAAAGGAGTGTAGGGCCGAAACACTCGTTCGATGAAGGGACTACTTCTGATGATCAGATTGCCTCCTGTTGTATCGCTCTGTATAGAGTTTCCTATCATCTTATATATACATATATTTTTCTCACTCACTCGCTCGCTCGCTCACTCACTCACTCACTCTCTCTCTCTCTCTCGTACACTCACTCTCTCACACTCACTCACTCACTCAATCACACACACACACAGAGAGAGAGAGAGAGAGAGAGAGAGAGAGAGAGAGAGAGAGAGAGAGAGAGAGAGAGAGAGAGAGAGAGTAGAATCCAGAGGACAGCATCCAGAGCGTTAACTGATGCAGCGGATGAAGTTGTTTCCACAGGCGGACCACAGATCTGTGTTTTAGTAATGACCCACTGCAGGAGCTGGGCCCGGTAGTGCATTTTAAATGTTTTGATGATGCCTTGGTCAAGAGGTTGGGTTTTTGAGGTCGTGTTTGGAGGCAGAAATTTCAGTGTCACGTTTGTGAGATGTTCCACTTGTGGGTGGCCAGGACAGTTGTCTACTGTCAGTAGAATAGACCGTTTCTTCTTCTTCATTTCTCGGTCAATGCCCCTTACCCACTCCTCAAATAGGGCGCCAGTCATCCATGCAGATTTGTTTGATCTCCAAGTGACGGGGAGGTCTTCGGGCTTCAGGTTCTTGAATGCGCGTGGCTTTGCCGATTTATCAATCACCAAGGGCTTTAGTTTCTCTCCGGTTGAGCTAGCACAAAGCATAACTGTGAAACGTTCTTTGGAAAGTTTTCCGCTCTTAAATTTGTCACCCTTCATGGCGAGGCTCCTGTCAGGCATCGCCTTGAAAGAGTCCGCACTCGTCAGCATTAAAGATGTCGTCGTCTTTGAAGCCTCTGGCGAAGTAAGGAAACTTTTTGATGAACTCTTCCCCAGCTTCTACTGGAACTTCATTGAATTCACCACACAACACTTTCTGGGAGATCGCGTGTCGCAGTTTAAATTTCTCGAGCCAACCACTTGATGCTTGGAAATCTGTCATAATTTTGAATCTGTCTAACAACATGGTCAAATTTACCGCTCGAAATTATCTATCGTATTTGAATCTGTGCAAGAACCCAGTCAAATTTACCGCTCGAAAATATCTAAGAGTATGGTACAATTTTAACAACCAATAGAATTGCTTCTTTTTCTAATAGTGATAAAGAAACTTTTTCGACTTGATAATAGGGCCTATTTTGTGTTTTTGACCGAACGCAGATATTTTATTTCTTAAAAACTAAAGATAGTTAAACTGAAAGAAATATCTCAAATTATAGTGCTGATATTACTTAAGAGATAAGCATAAAGACTTCCTCATAATAAAATTTTATTGTATGAGAAAAATCAGTTTTAAGGATACTTTTACTTCAGGGAAACCCCCAATTTAGTTAGTTAAAGTATGCACAGATCTAAATGCACTGAGATAACTAAAATATGAATAGCTAGAACAATAGAGATAAATTCCTAGTTGTATTAGAACTTTATATAATTGAAATCGGCCAATAAATAAGTGAGATAATAAATATTTAAACTTTATCAATTTGAACGATAGGGAGAAAATGCACGCAGAATCAAAATTTTAACGTCAGTTTTTGACGATGTTCTGATTGGCTATA
Source organism: Oreohelix idahoensis (assembly GCA_024509875.1). Classification (NCBI taxonomy): domain Eukaryota; kingdom Metazoa; phylum Mollusca; class Gastropoda; order Stylommatophora; family Oreohelicidae; genus Oreohelix; species Oreohelix idahoensis. Next base: position 98,491 of record JAMPIV010019123.1, read on the forward strand.
CACGTCGCTATAAATAGCACGACGACCTAGGAAAGTACGCCACAAATTTAAATTAATTAATGCCGAGCTGAAGGGGATCGAGTGCAAAACTGTTATGCCTAAGTCTTTTGCCTTCCTGAGATTGGAGCAGACTTCGATGCCCTTTGAAAGTTATTCAGCTTGTGAATTTTGCCTGAGGGTAAGAGAGAGATATATATATATATTTGTATATAATCATGTTTAACTGTATTATCCATTTAGGTTCATTGATGTGTTCGCAGGAAAATTAGGACAAATGTGTAACGGATTTCCTTACAAATGTATGTAGTTTTAGAAACGACAGGCCAGAAACTGGGAACAGTGTATGATGTTTTGAAAAAAAAGAATTGCATTAATGCGACTATAAGTATTAGGGTATTTGAATGATTATTTCCTTCAGGAACAAGACATTGTCAAAGAAACTAAGATAAAAATGATGACAGGATTTATTCACATGATGTAATCAAAATGTTACATACTATTTTGTACTTAACCTGATTATCGTACGGAAGACAATCATGGACAACTGGATTTAGCATACGATGTATTAAGGAAATGAGTGATCAACTTGAACTGGCTGTGAGGTATTGAGGTAACTGTTCTGTGTCTGATGTAAAGTCTATATGTGATGCTGTCTGTCCTTAGTGGAAAACTAAAGGACCCTACAAGTTTTGCGAATGTCTTTTTATTCCAGGTTTTGTCCTGGTAATATTACCAATTCTTGAGACACACATGTGAGAGGAGCTATGGGGTTGTATGGTTCTTCAGCTTGATAGAGCCACAGCTACCTATTCCAGCCTGGAGGTCATCTGTTGTATGAACCTAGCCAGGATTGGAGGTGTCTCAGACTAATAATAATAATAGCCCCTTCAGTCATAACTGACTATGGGAATGCGCCCCTGAGGTGACATCCCTCAGCTGCTTATTTTCCTGGTGCTCCTTTCGACGTTTTCTCCTCACCTCTGCTTCTTGTGTGAGCCTCTCTTCGCCCAATCTGAGGTGGTGCCGTAAATAGCATCGCCACTTAGTGCGATCGGCAGCTTCATCCTCCCATGTTGCTGGATCCATGTCCAGTGCCCTCATATCTCTCTTGCACACATCTTTGAACCTCAGCTGTGGTCGCCCAACTGTTCTCTTGCATCTGCTAATTGTCCGTAGAAGATATCTTTTGGGATGCGACCATCTTCCATGCGGCGAACATGGCCAAGCCAGCGAAGTCTGCGTTGTCTAAGAAGCGTATACATACTTTGAAGGCCAGCACGTGACAACACCTCGACATTTGTCACTTTATCTTTCCACGAGATGCCGAGGATGCGGCGTAGACACCGCAAATGGAAGGTATTGAGCCTTCTTTCTTGCTTAGCATAGGTCGTCCAGGTCTCGCTGCCATATAGGAGTGTGCTGGTGACGCAGGCATTATATACCGCAGCTTTGGTCTTCATTGTGAGTTTAGAGTTTCCCCAAACACACGATGTGAGGCGGGCAAAGGTAG